>CM062293.1:47970276-48252066 GCA_031216915.1 Pictodentalium vernedei | reverse complement strand
TATTTTAGACTATAGGGTTTATCGAGTGAGATCTTGAGAATGTGTATGGGGAGCAAGCCTTCTGAAACTGGCTAATTGTTTCATAAATCTAGCTTTATAATACTTCATCTTCATCTTGAACATTTGTGCCCTCAGTCGATTGTGGAAAACACATTCGTTCCCATATAATCCATAGGCCCACACTGAAAGACCAGTGCATCTACACGGAAATTTTATTCACTCATTCTGAAACTCTTCCGATTTCATCTGTGAAAACATTTCGTCCCCTGAGTACCAATGTGTTCTATGTGCCAGTAGGCACATAGAACACATTGGAACTCAAGAGACGATTTGGCAGACAACAATTTAACAACGCAAAGAATCCAGTCGAAGAGGGATAACTCTGGTGCGGCAGAAATGCACATTAAGGGCGATAATTCTACGACAGTGTGTTATTCACGGAGTCGAAAAGTTCTTCGCCTGACAAAAGCAGTGGAGTCGATCACACCTAACCTGTTCATTTTATCCGCGTTTTTGTGTTATTTATCGGTATTATTATTGTGTCACTTAGTCAATGCCGATCGACAGAAATAAAAATGTATACTATTCAGGAGCCAAACTTGGCTAGCGGCTAGAGGAGATTTTATAAAGGCTCAGAGCCCCGTCACAAAATTTAGAACAGGGCCCGGGCCCTTCTTTTGACAGTTTCTGCTGCACAGTGTCGAGCATAGGCCTATTGACTGAATCTTGGAGCGGTGAAAGGGAGAGTATGAGGTGTGGCAGCCGCTACTAACCGGTGACATTATGGTTGATGGACATCCACGACTTATGCATTCTAAATTCGGAAAATGTCGGTCAATCAGGGAACATTTCCAAGTTTGGACCTCCTTGAATTCCTGCGCGAAATGTCATGTTGAGTGCCTCCAGTGAGCTCTCGTGTTTCGTTTGTAAACAACTGACTGCTTTTGTTAGAATTCATGGGTAACTTGGTTTCATGCCCTGGGAGAGGACGGGACCCGAATCTCCGGGCCTCGTGGTTACCAACCGGCTCCTCTTCCACCACAGCGCACCATCGCCATCCCACATAGTTAGTCCTCGATGATTACACCAGATCAGGATTGAAAATTCCTACCAACCGGTTCCCCTTCCACCACAGCGCACCATCGCCATCCCAAATGGTTAGCCCTCGATGATTACACTAGATCAGGATTGAAAATTCCTACGAGAAGCAGAATCGATTCTCACAAATGAATCTCGCAAGGAAAACAGTGAGAATCAACTTTGATTCGCGTAAAATCTTTGATTAGCATCATAGATTCTGAAAGTTACCTTAAGGGCCTGGAGAATTCTATTTACATTTTGCTCCATCGTAATGGAGTTACACTCTGACTTAGCAGCTGTGTCAAGTGAAGTCTTGGCAGCCTACACAGGCAGCCAAGAGTTCACTAGAAGCCACTGCTATGATATTAGTTGTACCTTCCATCAGCAAGAACGCCAACAAAATGTGCACCTGAGACAAGAAACCCACAAGATTGGAACTAGGCCCTTAAATTAAACTCTAGTAAATTATAAAATACAAGGTTTGATTTTTATTATGAGTACGCACTAGTTGCACTCGAAATGGTATAACAGTAGTCACAAAAGTCGAAATCATTTAACCCTTTACCCAACGCAGACGATTTCAAAATTTATTTTTTTTAAAAATCACTTTTTTTAATTTTTTAAAAAAAATTTAACAAAACCATATCATGTGACCCCTCTTTGGAACGAGCTCGGCGAGCTCGTTCCAAAGAGGGGTCACATGATATGGTTTTGTTGAAAGTTTTCGAAATATAATATTTTTTCAGCAGCTGATTTTGCATATTACGCCGGCGGATGCGGGCGATTCGTTGGGTTAAGGGTTAAGAAATGAAAATTGATTCTCGTGGCAGGAATTCGCGATAAGGTCTACAAATATAGTACCTTTCTGTCTTTAGTTGCTGACCATTGGCCTTGATGGTTATGAAAGCCTAATAAGTAAACACATGACCCAGTGCATTTGACTCCCAAATTTGTGAGTGGGATTAAATAGGGACGATCAGCCGATTGGATCAATATATGTTGTCTTTGAAACCATTAATGATAAAAAAAATTCCCCGCGGGAACTCCGGGAAGTGACGCAGTGCCTGTTCACTGCGGTAAACAGGCTCTGTTTTACTGGTAAAATAAGACCCAGTCACCAATGCTTGGGAGGTGCAAACCCTCTGTAAAATGGGCAACATGGCTTATTAACGCTCACTTCTAGTCTTGAGTTGATACTCATGTTGTGGTCATGATTAGCCATTGTGCCAAAATATGTGACCTGAAACATCAATAAATAAATAAATGAAATAAATAAATTAAAATTTTGATTTACCCGCTTTAGAAAGGATTAAAAGGTTTGTTTGTGACGTTGTGCTGGAATGAGTGAGAAACTCTCAAAACTTCAGGCATAAAAAAGTGTCATGGTCATTCAATGCGAGACCATTCTGTAGTAAGGAAAATTCAAAATTTAAATCTCTTTTTCATGTGGGGACCATATATTTTTTCCGTGATTATTTTTTTCAAGAAATAATGTACATTATCGCCAAGACGAAAAATGAACGGGCTTGTTCAAACGACAAGCAGTGTTGTCTCCCCTGCTACGGAATCCAGCGCAACAAGACAGACAATATTGCTTGAAGTTTGGGGGCTCGTTGTTGAAACGAACAGACATTTCCAACATCGATGGCATATTTTTAAAGCTGGTTTGACCGAATCCAGGAGGGGGTGTGATTGCCCCCCCCCCCCCCCCCTCCCCCGTACGCCTATGATTCTGCGAACATCTCGATTTCAAAATAATTCCGAATCTGGTCGTATCGAAACGAATTTCGAAGTTTCGCCGGTGCCATATGAAATAATGCTTCTACTACCCATGTGATCTAAGTGTGAATGTCCGGGTGTTAATTTCATTTCACAAATGTTTTAGAAATAAGTCATTCCAAAGTACTGATTCACTAGGAGAACCCTGAAAACCTCACTCAGAAGTGTGAATCAAAGGCTTATATAATTTTCTCGGTGTCCCAGTATCTCAAAAGAGAACAAGAAAATGAGTAACGCGAGAGAGTCCCACCCCAACCCTCCTATTCTGGTCCAACTTCCCATCTAAGACTATACTTCTTATGTGGTGTCTCATTCTTTGGGAATGACTAGAGGAAGTCCGGGGGCACCGACCCCGGGGAGAACCCGATCTCGAAATTTGGATGGGCACATGAATATCTTTTGGAAAAATGAAGACATAATGTGTGCTTGTATGAGTTATCTGTTTGAGGGGTCACTAACCTTGAATTTGTTTAGGTCACCCAAAGTATCAGAATATGTTAGGACGAGCCCAATAGATAGCTCGGACTTTCAAAATATGAAGCTCGACAGAAAACATATGCAAAACTTTGTCGTTTGAATCATGCCTCTTAACTGGTATGGTGCTAAATTATTTCTGGTCTTCAAAATTGGTTCACGTGTTTGTGCCTTGTTATAATTTATGGGAGAGTGCCCAAAGGCACTCTCCCATAAACTGTTACAAGGCAAATTAATACAGACTAAATAAGTCAGGGGCGGCGGAACCGGGGGGAGGGGCTGGAGGGGGGGGGGATTCAGCCCCTCCACTTTTTGTTGCCGGGCCATGTTTTTTTTTGTATGCATATATTTTAACACAACCAATGACTGGTGAAACAAGTGGCGGATCCAGAGCCTCCCCCATATTCTCGCCTGCTTTGTTTCTCTCGTACTGGTTCAGTTTCGATGGATTTCGGATCATTTTTGCAGTAAGTGGCAGCAAACATTAAAATGTATACAGTCTGTTAAAAAAAATTCGGTTAACTGAAGTAGATCGTAATCTTACAGACATACAAGTACCAAATCCACCCCAGACAAGATAATCCACAGACAGTATAATTGCTGTAAACGTCTGGTAAAGCATACAGGTGAGGTCTATTTATCAGCTTTGGTCGTTACGATCGTAATCTTACAGACATACAAGTACCACATCCACCCCCAGACAAGATAATCCACAGACAGTATATTATCTCGTTACGACCAACGCTGATAAATAGACCTCACCTGTTTGCTTTACCGACGTTTTTTAACGGTTCTCAAAGTGTGAAATCTTTCAAATAAATCTCCTGAAAAATCTCAAAATATCCACTCAGATGCATGGAAATGGGAGTTTGGGGACCCTGGAGTTTAAATTTTTCATACCGACGACCGTCCATCGCCCTATCCAGCGCCCCACCCCACCCCGCCCCCACTTTGAAAATCGCCCCGCCGCCCCTGTAAGTTCACACTCTATATATGGAGTCAATGATCTGTGTACTTTTGCCATAAAATCTCATTTTCCCACCGGACAGAACCACTATCGACCTGGTCAGACCGGGACTCCGTATCAACAGCTAGTCGTGCGTGCGCGTGTGTGTGTGTGGAGGGGGGGGGGGGCATCAAGGGAGTAGCTAAGTGGGTGTAGGGAGTGTGACGCTTGTTGCTTGGACTTATGTCATACACACATACAATCGATCATGCACATTGGGCATTAAGCTCTGTAGTACTCGTTTCGGACTGTTGGGGCTCTGCATGACCTCTTTCAGTACGGTACGTGTTAACTAAAAAAGAAGTTGGAAAACCATGGAAGTGCGGTGGCTCAGCGGTTTTGGGGTTTTTTTATTAGGGTTTAACGACACATTAACAGCTAGGGTCATATCATGTCGGTGACAGTTTTACGGGTGGAGGAAGCCGGAGTACCCGGAGGGAACCACCAAGCAACGACGAGCAGCTGTCAGCTCTCCAACATCGTAACTCTGAACTCTGCATCGCGGCACAGGCAGGGTTAGATTGGTTGAAGACATGCGCACCATCGACGAGCAGTACGCCTTAGTACACAGCGTCATCGTGCCTCCGTGTAGGCAATCGGGGTTAAGTGCCTTACCCAAGGACACGGGAGTCTGAATCAGTCGGCTCAGCGGTTACGGCACTGAACTTCGAATTGAAAGGTCCACGGTTCGATCCCCGCTGGGGGGTAACTGCGTTGTGTCCTTGGGAGCACGGTGGCGCTGTGTACTAAGGCGTACTGCACGTCGATGGTGCTTGTACTTGTCTTCAACCGATAGTAACCCTGATTGCGCGGAATTAGTATGTTGGGTAGTCGGATACGAGGTGACCCTGACTGTCGAAAGTGACATTAAACCCAAATGAATAAATAAATAAATTAAATAAAAAATATAATAAAATAGATAAAAAATAAATAAAGTCAGTGTGTCACGTCTTCTACGTGTAAACTTTATTTATTCTAAGTGTTAACTTTATATTTTCACAAACAAATTTCTAAGAACTCTTGAGTTGTAACTGTTTATTTATTTATTTATTGGTGTTTAAGGTCACATACTTATGCACATGTGATGGCTAATCGTGACCGTCACAGTTTACGGGTGGAGGAAGCCGGAGTACCCGGAGAGAACCACAGAGCATGGACGAGCAACTGTCAGCTCCTCAACATTCTCACTCTGTTCAAGCTCCGCTCAAGCAGGGTTACAGCGGTTGCACCATCGACGTGCAGTACACCGTAGTACACGGCGTCATCGTGCCCCGCGTAGGCAACCGGAATAAAGTGCCCTGCCCAAGGACACAACGCGGGTCGTCCCGGGCGGGATCGAACTCGGGACCCCTAGCATAGAAGTCCAACAGTCTACCACTGAGCCACCGCGCTCCCTGAGTTGTAACTACATTCCCGACTAACTGATATTCCAACTACATCATCAAGGCATGCCTCATTGGAGGCATGCCTTGATGATGCAGTAGGGATATTTTATGGGTCAGGACTTGAGCCATTATTATCGAGACAAATTAGGTTCACACACCTCCTCCCCACTTCAACCCCCCTCCCCAGCCCCCCCCCTCCCCACCCCACCCCACACCTCCACCCCCATACTCAAACTTTCAATCAAAACTGCTTCCATAAATAACGGTATAATTTTTATTCTTTCAAGTTTTTGTTTTGGAGGGGAGGGAGTGTAGGGGGGGCAGTCCTGATGACAGATAAAGAGAATCCCCGTTCATCGTGATAACGAACTTGATACATAGTGTTAAAAATCATAGTCATTCATGATCTTATGACGTGAGATATCCCACGCCTGTTATTATTAATTTCATCTATTGCTTTTGAAAGTCACCGAAGTTAAGCAATGTCGAGCCCGGTTAGTCCTCGGATGGGTGACCTTCTGAGCGATCGATTCGGACTTCCGAGTTGTGTCCTTGGGAAAGGCACTTAACCCCGATTGTCCACATGGGGGCACGATGATGCCGTGTACTAAGGCGTACTGCACGTCGATGGTGCGCATTCCTTCAACCAATCTAACCCCTGCACTGCACTGCGGAGTTACAATTTTGGGTAGCTGGCAGCTGCTCGTCGTTGCTCGGTTGTTCTTTCCGGGTACTCCGGCTTCCTCCACCCGTAAAACTGTCACGGTCATTAGCATTGTGCATAAGTATGTGACCTTAAACACAAATAAATAAATAAATAAATAAATAAATAAATAAATAAATAAATAAATTGCTTTTGAAAGGTACCGTCAACAGATATATCTATATCACGAGGATCAGTAGGTAGAGATGCAGTGTGCAAGCCGAGAGGTCCTCGGTTCGAATCCCACATGCGGCAACCGCGTTATATCCATGGGCAAGACACTTAATCCTAATTGCCCATGTGGGGGGCACGGTGGCGTTGTGTACTTAGGCGTACTGCACGTCGATGGTGCACTTGTCTTCAACCAATGATACCCTGCTTGTGTGGAGTTAGTATGTTGGGGAGGCTGGCAGTTGTTCGCCGTTGCTCGGTGGTTCTCTCCGGATACTCCGGCTTCCTCTACTCGCAAAACTGTCCCACACGATGTGACCATGGCTGTCGAAAGTGTCGTTAAAGTTAAACCCCAATAAATAAATCTGTATCATGACCGCAACACAAGTCTAGTCAAACTAACAGTTTATACTCATGCTTCCGCATATTTTTTCAACAGGAAACTTATTTACCACAGTAGTCAAGCACTGCTACACTTCGCGGGATTGCGACGTGGGAACCTCACACCTGTAGCAATAATAGGATTAATAATAGGATTAATAATAGGATAACATTTAGAAAAACAGGAACGTTTCAAAATAATTGATTCCCAAGACTTTTTTACCACTGAAGTTTTTGCACTAACAAGCACTACGAGCTCGTTCCAAAGCGGTGTTCTTATTTTTTTTTTTTTTTTTTAAAAATTCAAAGTAGTAACTGTCTCACTGATCATGTGACCGCATGAGGCGATATTTCTATTATTATTATTATTATTATTATTTTATTTATTTGTAAGGAGTGTAATCTGAACAGGGACGTAGCTAGAGGGTCTTCAGTGGGGGATGTGTGATTAGTTAGATTTCTAACTGGGGTTGGGGTCCCAGCACAACATGCCGTAGGCATGTCTCGATGGCCATAGGCCAGTATTGGGGGGGGGGGGGGGAGCGATGGGGGTATCTTCCTCTCTCCTCTCGAGGGAGTTCTCCACTCCGGTTTCTCTACCTGTAAAACTGACGATACGATATGGCCTCTTGAAAGTGGCGTTAAACCCCAAACAAACAAAAAAAGAAAAAAAAAACAAACAAACACAGGAACACGGCTGTTCACGAGAAATATAGTAATATGTCAGTGACGAAGAAAACGGAGTTGTAAGGGGGGTATTTAGCCTTTCCCAATATTCATAAGTAACCCACCACCCCCGCACAGTCCCCCATAATATATTCTATGCGGCCATCACTGTGTGATGACGTGCTTTTCCCTCAATCCCCCCTTCCAACCCACAAACCACCTTCCAACTCTCACCCCCCCCCCCCCCCCCCCCAATATTTATTTTAAAATGTCTTTCTACGCCATTATAATTTTTGACAATGCGCACGAATGCGTTTTTGCGGAGGAGAAATGAAATTGACATTATTTTCGGCCAAGAAGAAACGCACCAATCGGAAGCAAACTGTGTTTCGCGCCAAACCACTGTCTCGTCTGAAAAAGCAAAAAGTCACTTTCCCTGGAGGCGCTGTCTGGAATGGTACTCGAGTGATGAACAGAAGATTGACCGCTAATTCTGGAAGTGAAGAAACTTGCTGATATATGTATTTTTTAACAAAAAAATGTGACTGTTTCGTTTATAGTTTGTTTTATGGTGGATTCACTAGTGAAAATAGATGGATTTTGACGCAAGAAAAGTAAGAAAGATCTGCAAACGGAAATTTTGTTTCTCTGAGCGCTGAAGGTAACAGTTCCAACACTGACATTTTTCTTTTAAAAATTGAAACATTTCAAAGCAACAATGATTGACCCAACCATGGGGTCTTTAAAAAAACTCTCAAGAGAGCTCCCCTCGAAAAACTGCTTGATAATTTATATGAAAAAAACAAACAGAATATATTTTGTATGCATTTTTTTCTCAAATTCATTTTGGTTGATACTGTATGGCGTTGGAATGGTGATGACTGCCCGGTCAGTATTTTAGAACGTACTTACAGAAAACTCACCCACCCAGTAATTTATTCATAAAATACATGAGCCAAAACTTATTTTATTTTATCATTTTATAAAAACAAGTGCTTGAAACCATAGTCGAAAAGAGCTTGACAAGCTCGCATTGCAAACCCTTTACCCAACGTAATAGTCAAAACCGTCAAGCAGTAAGTATTAGAAAAATTGCCAGTCAAATTTTAATTTTTTCTTCAGTTTTTACTTCAAAAACAAAGCTTATGACCCCTCATTGGAACAAGCTCAGTGAGTTTGTTTCAATGAGGTGTCATAAGTTCTGTCTTTGACACATTAAAATTAAGTTTGAGCCTTTTGTACAATTCATGGATATAGTATTACTCATAAAATATTCAGAGTGGAATTTCCACTCTGGGGAGGAGATATTCTTTGAAAAAATCATGGGAAGCACAATTATTGTTTCAGCTAATAGACCTCTGGGTCAAACCCACAAGCCCATTGGCTGAAAGTTTGTATCTTAATATTTTTTTTCACAGAATTTGAGATTTTTTGTCTGGGTGGAAACACCAGTTTTGAGTCATTTTAGTGGAAAAA
Source organism: Pictodentalium vernedei (assembly GCA_031216915.1). NCBI lineage: Eukaryota > Metazoa > Mollusca > Scaphopoda > Dentaliida > Dentaliidae > Pictodentalium > Pictodentalium vernedei. The sequence continues at coordinate 48,242,945 of CM062293.1, read as the reverse complement.
CCCTCTAGGCACTGGATAGTGAAGTAATGAATAAAATTTAAAATTGATATACTGCTCCAAAAGTCATTATAATGAAAACTCTGCACAAAGCTCCTTCCATTGATGTGCAACATTATCAACCTTTTACCAACTGACGATAACTGACCAGCGCTATTAAAAAAAATCACTATTCAAATTTTATTACTTTTTCAATTTTTGCCTCAAAAACAAAGCTTGTCATCCTTCATTGGAATGAGCTCATTCCAAAGATGGGTCATAATGATAGGCTATGTTTTTAGGCGAAAAATTAAATGTATTTGTTATTTAAGAATTTTTTTGGCAAGTGTTGTTTGAATTTCATGTTGCGTAAATGATTATGGTTAATTGGTTGAGGACTAGATTATTTTTGGTGGTCTGAATTTGTAATCCAATATTTGTTTTATTATAAATTTTTGGAAAGTGCCTAGAGGCACTCCAATAATTTGTATTTTGTAATGAAACAAATTTATATAAACAAAATATTACTTGTGTTTGACTGAATATGAAACATGAGCAAGGAAAATGTTTGCCTAAGCTCTGATAACCCCATTTTTTGAACCCTTTACCCAACGCAGATGACATCAAAATTTATTATTTTAAATACCATTTTTTCAAAAAATTTCAACAAAACCATCAACAAGCTCGTTCCAATGAGAGGTCACATGATATGGTTTTGTTGACAAATAATATTTTTTCAACAGCTGAATTTGCATATTACGCGGGTGGATGTGGCCAATTCGTTGGGTAAAGGGTTAAACCTCTGATAGTGGCTTCTAGCACTCAACCTGTTAAAAACTAAAATTGAAACAGTCATTTTAAAAAAAAATTGCTACACCATACCACACATTTTCCGAAAGTGTTGCACAACAAACTTCTCAGTTTGCCCTCTCTTGGAATTAACTGCATGTAGACCACCCTCCCCCCGATGATATAATTTTCCTGCCCACCCCCCAACACACACACACACCTACAGACACAGATACCCCCAATTCTCCCGGGGGAAAATTGTGACCTAGTTAACAACCTAAAACTGTGGGGGTGGAAAGGTTGGGACTAACAACAGAAGGTTGTTGCCCAGTAGTTGCCCAGTAATGCAAAATTCCATGTAGATTCATTTGAATTTATTGGAGAGTCTGCACAGACAATTTTTATTACAACGCATCAAAATAGGCTTAATAAACATAACTATATAAGAAATGGTACAACACCCCCACCCTATCCACACCCAGTCACCCTGACTGACCCACCCCCCACCCTCACCAGTTAATGTCTTGGTTGGAGTTTGGAAGTCAAAATACAGTATCAGCTGAATTAGGCAGTAGGATAACCCCAAAATGCCATTTATGTGACAATTTTCCTTTGCCAATTATACCAAGCTTTCATATCATTTCTTGGAGAGCCATTGAGGGAAGAATTTATAGAAACACAGTAAGGCATTGGAATTGTGGAAAAAAATGGGATTAATTTTTTTCATTTTTCGTGATTTGAAAATAAATTGAGCAGGAAATATACCCACCTTAAAAATAAAAATTCCCTGATACGGTAAAGGATTTTCAAATCTGTTCGCACAATTAATCTAAAGGAAATGCACTGAGTTTCTTTCCACTCTGAAGGGCCTGGGTGATTTCTACTAAACCCAAAGCCTTTGAGTTTTTAACAGCCTTAGCAGCTATTTCTGGCCAAGTCTTGGCTGCCTCTATGGGCAGCCAAGACTTTACTAGAAATCACTGCTAAGGTAATTCTGCTGGTCTACAGGACTTCCTGATTATGTATTATGGTAAATTTCTGAGGCCTTTTTCGTTGTGTGCTTGGGCAAGACACTTCACCCCTCCCCCCCCTCCCTCCTTCCTTTGCCCACTTGGGGCACGATGGTGTTGTATACTAGGGCATACTGCACGTCGATGGTGCACTCGTCTTCAACCATGTTAACCCTGCTTGTGTGGAGTTAGTATGCTGGGGAGCTTGACAGTTGCTCACTGTTGCTTGTTGGTTCTCCCTGGAACTCCAGCTTCCTCCACCCATAAAACTGTCCGACACGGGGTGATCCTGGCCGTCGAAAGTGTCATTAAACCCCAATAAATAAATAATAAATAAATAAATATAGGCCTTCTAAAGGCGACAGCTTCCCATCATAGTGGAATGACTGCTGAACTGTGGAGGGGGGGGGGGGGGGGGGGGGGGGTGGGGCTGGCAATTGCCCTCCTAAACCTTATTCATTGAGGGCATTATTTTATTTATTTATTTATTCATTGCAGGTTAACGACACTTTCGACAGCCAGGGTCACCTTGTGTCAGACAGTTTTTTATGGGTGGAGGAAGCCAGAGTATCCCAGAGAGAACCATCGTGCAATGGTGAACAACTATTAGACTCCCCAGTGTACTAACTCCATACAAGCAAGGGTTAGCATTGGTTGAAAAGTCAGGTGCATCATTGATGTGCAGTATGCCTTAATACACAGTGCCACCATGCCCCCACATGGGCAATCAGGATTAAGTTACTTGCCCAAGAACACAATGCAGTTACACTGGTTGGGAAGGGGGGGGGGTGGGGGGGGGGGGTTGAACTGTGTACATGTACCTCTTGGTTTGAAGTTGAGTGCTGTAACCACTGAGCCACCATGCTTCCTATGGAGGGCAGTAGTAGTCCTCCTGTGATTTCCAGAACTTGAGTCTGTTGGCAATATATTAAATAAATGGAAAATCTACAAAATTTGTGGGGTGCATTTGTACTAACACACCTGTAGAGTGAAAATTTTACTTGGGCAATAATTTGTATTTTATGAAAAAACCTAAAAAAAACAAAAAGTGAAGTTTCAGCTAATGGACCTCTATGTGAAATCAGGGTGTAAGTTAACCCTTTACCCAATGAATTGGCCACATCTGCCCACGTAATATGCAAATTCAGCAGCTGAAAAAATACTACTTTTCAAAAAAATTCAACAAAACCATATGTAACCCCTCTTTGGAACGAACGCATCGAGCTCATTCCAATGAGGGGTCAAATGATATGGTTTTATTGAAATTTTTTGAAAAAATGATATTTAAAATAAATTTTGATATCATCTGCATTGGGTAAAGGGTTAAATAGGCCTTTTATAATTGTGGGGTGGAGGGGGCATTAGTTCTCCTAAACCTTATTCATGGAGGGGCATTAGTAGCCCTTGTGTGATTTCCAGAACTTGGGACTTGTTGTCTATTGGTAGTATATAAAATAAGTGGAAAATGAACAATATTCAAGGGGTGTATTTATACTAAAACACCTGCAGTGAAAATTTTTCTTGAGCAATAATTTATATTTCATGAAAAAAAAACATTAAAAACAAAAAGTGAAATTTCAGGCTCATTGAACTCGGTGTGAAATCTGGGTGTCAGTAAAATAGGCCTTTTTTATAGGATCTGAGAATCAATGCCTGGGTGGAACTTTCATTCTATGGTTGTTTTGTTAGTTTGGAATAAAGAAAAATATCTTTTTATGCAGAAACTTTTATTTAATAAAACTTGTTTTTTTCTGCAGGTATGTATGTAGGGAGGGGGAATGGAGAGAAGAGACTTCAAGAGAGTCAGCCAGTCTTCTGAGACTTGATAGTATAAACATAACAGAGGAAAGATATCTTGCAGAATCAAAAATATTTGAGTAAATTTATATAAGTGGAATTGTTTAAAACTTGAGATACATTTTTCAGTGTATCATATACAGTTAAAACTAGAAGTCCTGTCACGAACTGTGCGCTTATCTAGGCTTAATTGCGCGTATGAATTGCGCGCAGTTGCCATATCGAATACCATCCAAAGCACGACAGATTCTCCTGTTTCCTCATAGCAAAATACAGGCAATGTTTCTGCCAATGGACCTCCGGGTTACCTGGGGGTCCATTGGCTGAAACATTGCTTGTGCACAGGCCATATGTACAAAATTTGATGTCCTTACAATGGTCATAACGCATAGATTAACAGGCAGATCGGCGTGCTATTTGTGCGCATTTCATTACAGGACTTCTAGTTTTAACTGTATGCTAACACCAATTACAGTGGAGCCCACTTAATTGGATATATCTTAACTGAATAACCCTGTTAAGTGAATATAATTTCCCAACACAAAACCATTTGCCAAATCTCCAGAACAAATTTGACCTGTTAATTGAATATAGGTTATAGAGTAAACCCCTGTTAATTGAATAAAAAATCTTGTAACCTGTCGTACCCTGACTCTCCCCAGTTTTCCTTTGTTTATAGGCCTATTTGTCTCATTACATCCACTACAGGACATTTAATCTATCATATCTTGTTTGACAGAGCTCATGGAGCTCTGTCAAACAAGATATAATAGAATAAATGCTAAGTTTATCTCTAGAATACAGGAAAGTGACACAATCCCTGTTAATTGAATACTCCTGTTAATTGAATAGTTTTAATTGGCAAAGTGGCTATTCAATTAACAGGGTTCCACTGTACTGGGAGCACAGTGGCTTAGTGGTTATGACATTGGACATCAAACCGAAAGTTGCATGGTTCGATCCCCACCAGGGGTAACTGTATCGTGTCCTCGTCAGGGCAGTTAATCCTGATTGCCTACGTGGAGGGCACGTTGGTTCTGTGCACTAAGGTGCACTGCATGTCTATACCCTCGATGGTGCACCTGTCTTCAACTAATGATAACCCTGCTTGTGTGGAGTTAGTACAGTTGCTTGATGGTTCTCTCTGGGTACTCTGTCTTCATACACCCGTAAAACCGTTTGGCATGAGATGACCCTGGCTGTCAAAAGTGTCATTAAACTCCAATAAATAAAGAACACTAATTACAATCTCATTGAAACTTATTCCAGACAATTAATATTTTTTACAATAAATTATAAAACTATACTTTTTTTTAATCAGAACTCAAGTAATGTGTCAATAAAAATTATTTTCCTACAGCTGTCTGGAGATTTACAAGTAAATTATAAAACTACAATGTTTAGGCCACACAAAGACAAAGTAGATCTTCTGTTGCTCAGGCCATTTTTTTGTAAAATTGCATTTGGGTGGGCATTTTTTGTAATTTATTTGGTACAAGTCGGATTAAAATTGTGCTGTATAATGAGATAAATTAACAGATTGTTAACCTTTGAAATGTCTTTCTCGCCATAGTAAATTGTAATGTCCCATGGCCTTTGATTTCTGCATTATTGTGCAACAAAGTAATTTTGAAAACTAGGGCTGCATGGTATATCGATAAACCGATATATACTGGTATTCAAACCAATATCGATTGAATACCGGTGTAATTACAAAAATATTGTTTTATCATCATTATTTATTTACCCACAATTTAATTTTCAAGATGTCTTGAGTTTTTTAACTGTAGCCCTGAATGAATAATATTATCCCTTTACCCATGGAATCGTCTGCATGTGATCACGTAATACACAATTTCAGCAGTTGAAAAAATAATGTTAAAAAATTTCAACAAAACTATATCATGTGACCCCTTATTGGAACGAGCTCGTTGAGCTCGTTCCAATGATGGGTCACATGATATTGTTTTGTAGAATTTTTTTTTGAAAATGTGATTAACTTTTTTTTTAAAATACTAAATTTTGATATCGTCTGGCTTGGGTAGAGGTTTTTCGAACTGCGTCATCAAGGCATGCTAATTCGTTATGACTGTGATGCCTCAAGCCTCAATTGTGGTAGTTATGTTAATTTGTCTGAACAGTTTTCGATATACCGGTATACCGTGGTATTTTTTTGGATACGGATACTGGTATTCAGTTTTGAATATGGTGCAGCCCTATTGAAAACACTGAACCTTGCCATTTGATCAATCCCTGTTCTCTGTAGTAGTAACCAGCACCCAATGATCAGTACTAAAGAGTATCGTTCAAATGGTGTATCTTTTAATAATTGCAGTTTGGTAAGTCAATGCAGAGTAAATAGAATCTTCAGTCTTGTACACTCGAGCAAACCTCTTTGGAATAATTGGAACCACGAAAGTGAGAAAATTGTCACACGATCCACAGCGGTAACTTCACTTGTAGTAATAAGTTGTAACTTGTGTTGGAGTGGAAGGGGTTTTATATTCAAAATTTCAGATTATTAGTTACAGAAAAGAAACATTTGCACAAATGTTCTTTTGTTTAAATTCTTCAAATCAATCGGAGTCCACCGAAGATATTCCGGTGTTTTGATTTTATCTTGACGCAGAAAGGTACACATTCAAACATCATCAGTTTTAAATTTATTTTGTAAGTATATTAGAGATTGTTGAATTCACGGGAAACAACTATTAATCGACTAACCGTCGACTAATGCTGGTGATTAGTCGACTATGAAAATTGATAGTCGCGAAAGCCTTAGTCGAAACGTAAGTCCCGTCTTTAAGGGGCTATATAAGTAACGGAATTTTGTTTATTTTGAAATTCTCACCTCTCATATTCGTTAAATTCAGATTAAATATACACAAATTATACACCAAAATGAAGGTTGGGATGTATAGAACACGAAAAACATATGTAATCAACTCATAGAGTTGACAGCAGGCTCCCCTGGTTCCTGGAAGTCTGCTATCGTATTCGCACCAGAACTGACAATAAAATAATATTTCGCAAGAACAACTCGTGGCCGAATGTGCTTCACATGTTCATTAACAAAACTATGGATTCGAAATGCTTTAGAGTGCAGCGATAGGGCTGCATTTTGGAAAAGACAACACTGTCTGCATTTTTTATTGGAGATGGTTTCCATGCTCGACAGACATGCGCAAATCATTCAATACCACGAATTTCCATCGAAAAACAAAATCGTAAATCTCAGAAATTTCAACAGGTATCATGATACCTTGCATCGAATATGACAACTGTGCAATCTCTATCTAATAACAGTATACTGTATGAAGGCGATCTTTTTCATTATTTGATTTTAGACGGCGTTGTTTTTACATACACGGAAATCGAAAGTATACTCATACGTAAACAAAAGCAAAGGTTTTGGAATTTTCCCCCATGCAGCTCTGTCGCAGTGTCTTGAAGAATTTTGATCCCCTAGCTTTGTTCTTGGATATGTAAAGCACATTTGGCCACAAGTTGTTTTCGTGAAATATTAAATTATCAGTTCTGGTGCGAATACGGCAGCAGACTTCCAGGAACCAGTGGTGCCTATAGTCAACTCTATGAGTTGATTACACGTGTTTCGTGTTCTATACATCCCAACCTTCATTTTGATGTATATGTTGTGTATATTTAATTTGAAATGAAGGAATATCAGAGGTGAGTTATATCAAAATAAACAAAATTTCATTACTTATATAGGCCCTTAATTCAGCATTATTTTTCCTTCAGTAATATGTCAACAACATTCTTCTGAAGTTTTCAGTGGATGGCAGACAAATGGAATGGCGTCTTATTGTTGTAAACCAAAGACAGAGATTTTATTCAACTGGATCTGAATGTGACGTTAACTCTGGCACGAAGTCATGAAGACGAAGCTGATTTCAGAAGACTAACTGGTTCTCTTTTGTCCTGTTTATTTGTGATTGCTTTTAACCCTTTACCCAATGCAGACGATATCAAAATTTATTATTTTAAATACAATGGAACCCACTTAATTGGATATCTCTTAATTGTATATCCCTGTTAATTGAATATAATTTCCTAACACATAACCATTTTCCATACCTCCAGTACAAATTTGACCTGTTAATTGCATATAGGTTACAGAGTAAACTCCTGTTAATTGAATAAAAAATTTTGTAACCTGTCGAGAAATTACCCTGACTCTCTCCAGTTTTTCTTTGTTTGTAGACCCATTTGGCCTCAGTACATCCAATAGAGGCTTTTAATCTATTATATCTTGTTTGACAGAGCTCATAGAGCTCTGTCAAATAAGATATAATAGAATAAATGCCAAGTTTATCTCTAGAATACAGGAAAATGACACAATCCCTGTTAATTGAATACTCCTGTTAATTGAATAATTTTCATTGGCAAAGTGGCCATTCAATTAACAGGTTTCCACTGTATCATTGTTTTAAATTTTTCAAAAAATTCCAACAAAACCATATCATGTGACCCCTCGTTGGAACGAGCTCGTTCCAATGAGTGTCACATGATATGGTTTTGTTGAAATTTTTGGAAAAATAATAGTTTTTCAACTGATGAATTTGCATATTACGCGGGCGGATGGGGGCGATTCGTTAGGTAAAGGGTTAAGCTCTCCTGAAAACGTAAGTTATAGTGTACTTATTGACATCAGTGCATGCAGGATCGGTGCAGGCAAAAACGGCACCATGAAAAAACATCACCAATTGTCGTTGGCAAAAATGGCACCAACCGGCAAAAACAGAACCAAGTGTGACTGGAGCAAATGGCACCAAACTGGCAAAAACAGAACCAAACCAAAAGAAGAACAGCACCATGTTACACAATCAAATATTTAATTTTATTCAGATTATCATTTTGATTTTGACGCTTCTTTTTACAAGCTATTTTATCTTAATAGTATAACAATTACATGATTTTGGAGGACATAATGGTTCATTAGCGGCCCTGCAGCAATGATGAACAGCCCAGGGGTTTATTAAAGGCCCGAGACGAAGTTGAGGATCGGTAATGAGCCCAAGGGCTGTTCATCATTGCTGCAGGGCCGCTAATGAATCATGATGCCTGACAACAATCATGTTATTACTATTATTACCACTCCCTTTTATAGCTAACTTGAATCTAAAAATAGCCAGGCCACGGGCCGCTAATGGCTATTTATACCATTATCGCCTGCGGCCCGGCTCCGTTGAATGACGTCACTGAAATTATGGAGTTTTAATGGGCCTCCAAACTTATGTTAATCGACTAGTAACTTATAGATTGAGTGGTAATAATATTGAATATGAACACAAGCAAACAGCTTGTGCAGGGCTGAATTTGTTTATAAATAAATTAGATTCAATACAAATACTAGCACAACAAAATCGAGTACTTTATGAAAGAGGTGGTAATAAGTTGGATTTGGCAACAGAAGCTTAACAGTCGAACGGCAAATATGATAAAAAAAAAATGTAAAAGATTGGCAGAAACCCAACAGTATTTCAATACAGGGGCAGCAGAACTGGGAGGGGGGGGGGGCAGGGGATCTTCAGCCCCTCCACATTTTTTGCCGGGCCATGTTTTTCTGTATGCACATATTTTGACACAACCAATGACTGGTGAAACAAGGGGTGGATCCAGAGCCTCCCCCATAATTTCTCCAGCTATGTTTCTGTCATACTGGTTCAGTCTCGATGGATTTCGGATCCTTTTTTTGCAGTAAGTGGCAACAAATGCTAAAATGTATACAGTCTGTTAAAAATTGGTAAACAGTAGTAGATCGTAATCTTACAGACATACAAGTACCAAATCCACCCCCAGACAAGATAATCCACAGACAGTGTAATTGCAGTTAATATCACAATAACATGATTTTGAAGGGCATTACAGTGTATCAACGGTTCAACAGAAATGGTTAACAGCCCAAGAGTTTATTAGCGGCCCGAAACACATTCTTTATTGTTTGCGAGCAAACAATAAAGAATACTCATAATTAATTAACAAAAGTATTAAAAAATAAAACTCGATTTTGAAATTCCTAATGCCAATAGTGACTGGTGTAGTGTTAATTTGGGGATGTACATATGCTCGATGGGGCGGTACCTCGCATCGATAAACAACTATTCTTTTTCAGGAGAGAAAGAACCTGAAAGATGTTCTTTAACTATGAGTAACCTTACCTTTCCTCCCAGCACAGCAATGCGTAACACGAAATACACTCTGCACAATTCCAATACAACTGAATTCACTGATTTGTCAAAATAATTTGAACACACCTGTATCACACTCTGTTGAACCCATGGCTTCCATTTATGAATCTCTGGTAACCGCAATAACTATTTCCTCATTAGAACGAAATGGTGGCACAAGTGTTAACATTAACGACTTGCATTTGCAGCATACTGACCTCTCGAATCCAAGCATATTATTGAATAGTTTATTTCACGGACGTATAAACTTTAACACTTTAAACAACATACAAAAATGAACTGACAATGACATTTGTGGCCTGCTTTGAAAGTGGCCCAATTGCTCTCACCCACTCACTGCTACATGAACGCATTGTAATCTGGCATAATTAACAGTTTAATTGTTGTTTTCTTTGGAAGTTTTGAAAGTATTACACAATGCCAGCACAAAAGAATATAGATTGCTCATATAATAAAGGATTTTTGCAAGTTTAGCTGACGTTTGTTGGGGAATTATTTTTAGACAGAAATGTATCACTGCACCTTATTTATTTTTTAACAATGTTCTCTTGTCGATCGAAATGGACCAATGTACTCCTCCCATTGAGCTATGTTTTGTAGCGAATAACAGCACGATTTTGCCGCAACTTATTTGTAAAAGATTTACGGGATAAACAAAATAAACGTATAGTGTTTTCAAGTAAAAAAGTTATTCTACTCGTAGGATTAAGAATCAAACTGACTCGCCAGAGGCTCGTCGGTTTCATTCTTAATCCTACTCGTAGAATAAATTTTTTACTTGAAAACACTATACGTTTATTCTATATATAACAATTAATGTTACAGACAGACTTATCTGGTAATTTATTAAATTAAATGAAATCTGGTTAAAAAATCTAATAATAGTAATTTATTTTTTATGAAGCAACTTACCTTTCCTGCTGGTCGTCTGTTGTTTTTTTTTTTTTAGGTCTGAGGAGAGTGGGCGTTCTTGCTTGTAATGCCTGGAAGTCACTGCTAAATAACAAGAAATTCATGGATGGAGGGGGGAGATATGCTCCCATTTTTAACTGCGCACTTTTCAACAAAATTTGCTGAATAACCCAAAATGCATTCTCAAGCTTAAATTCTCAGGTTCCAAATAAAACACGTAAAAGGACAGAATGAAATGAATTAAATACAGTAGAATCCTCTTAACTGAATATCCATTTTGCCAGTGAAAATTATTCAATCAACAGGAGTATACAATTAACAGGGATTTGGTCAGTTTCCTTTGTTCGGAAGGTAAACTGAGCATTTATTCTATTATATCTTGTTTGACAGAGCTCATAGAGCTCTGTCAAACAAGATATAATAGAATAAATGACTGTATTGGATGCAGTGAGGTCAAAAAGGTTGATAAATAAGGGGAATTTGATGCATGTCACAGTAATTTTTTCGACAATTACAAAAATTTATATAGAATTAACAGGAGTTTACTCTACAACTCATATGCAATTAACAGATCAAATTTGTGCTGAAGGTATGGTAAATGGTTTTGTGTTTGAAAATGATATTCAGTTAACAGGGATATACAATTAAGAGATATCCAATTAAGTAGGCTCCACTGTACTGGTGCCATTTTCTCCATCCGAAATGGTGCTGTATTCGCCCACCCATGGTGCCATTTTTGCCAGCACAATTGGTGCCATTTTTGCCACCCATGGTGCCATTTTCACTCACTTGGTGCCATTTTTGCAGCGGTGCTGTTTTCGCAATCACCCACTGGGAGGGGGAGCATTTCCTCTCTAAAATAGGCTTTGCCTTACCACTAATGATGAGCCACACAAAGTCAGTGACACAGCTCCATAGAAAACCTGCCCCACATTTGTGTTTTCCTTCTTTATTGTGAGGTTCCTTTTGTGAGATGTTGTATTTTTAACATTCATAGATGTACCCAAGCAGTGGTTTGATTGCATTAGCTGTTAACTCCTAACCTGCTGCAGTGGCGTAGATAAAGGGGGGGGGGGGGGGACAGAGCCCCCCCCCCCCCCCCCCCCCCCACCAGAAGTTTTGTCAGAAATTTTTTTTAGGCGAATTTATGCCTAATAACTTTAAAATGCTGGCTTTGGGGATAAAAACATGCCATTTGGGGTAAATTTTGGGTAAAAAAGACCAATTTTCAGTACATTCGCAGTAAACAACAGATTCTTTCGGTTTGTTTGGGTTTTTGTTGTTGTTACACTGTCGGAAAATTTTCGGTCTGTCGGAAAATTTTGGGCTTGCCCCTCCGCCAATGAAAAGCTATCTACGCCACAGACCTGCTGATCATTTTCAAGATATTTTTCATCAAATCTAGTCATGGCTCCTATGAAGCAACCATGACTGGAGTTGATGAAAAATTCATTTCAATTTAACTTGGGGAAATTGTTGGAGAAAAATCCACTCAATTTACATGGAAAAAACGTTGATAAAGGGTGCCTGAATTATACTTATTCTCCCCTGGGCAGGAATTTCTGCCATCGGCAGCTAGGGAGTTAATAACAGGTAACTATTAATGCCTGTGCTAATGATTCAATAGTCCCATGTTCAAGTTGTTGTTCTTGATATATTACTGGTTCTAAATAACACTCTCTAATTTTCGCGACAGTTTCGGTTCATGGAATTACGGAGAAAATATCTCTAAAAAATAATTATGGCTATGTGATGTTTTATTTTACTTCAGATTCCCCAAACACGCATTTCAAAAGTGTTATAATCACACTGCAAACTGAATAATGATCCCATGCTAAAACAACCTATTGCCAGAATAACGCAAAAGTGATATAAATCTTGCACATGACCTCCCGCATAGATTGTAAAAGTAATAGAAATCATTAACCCTTTACCTAACATGAAAAGCAGATGACACTTGCGAAAAAAAATTCTTGAATAACTAATTTTTTGTCTCAAAAACATAGGTTATGACCCCTCATTGGAACGAGCTTGACGAGCTCATTCCAATGAGGGGTCAAAACCTATGTTTTTGAGATAAAAAATGAAATTTAATTGGTGATTTTTTAGAATTGTGCTGGTCGGTTTTGGCCGTTACGTTGGATAAAGGGTTAATATAAATCTTGCTTTTTTTTTCATATTCGTATTATTATGTTGGAAGCTGGGCAACTCATCCCCTCATCCCCAACCATGACTACCTTCACCAAAGCACCAGACCTCATTCCAGGAAGAAAGCAATAGTAATATAAATTTTGCACATGACTTCCACCAGATTGACAGAGTAATATAAATCAGTATTATAAATCTTGATTTTTTTTTCATATTCAGATTCTTGTAATGAAGATGAGTCAAAACTCGGAAGACCCCCACCCCCCCCCCCCCACCCCCCCCCCCCACCCCGACTACCTTCACCCAAATTTGTACAACCGTGTACCAGGTCATTCATTCAACGAGCACTCACAGTTATTGTTGTTGCATGCATGGTAATGTGTATGTAATTAAAATAAAGTTTTCAACTCACTTACCACTGGGAAGGGAAGCCAGGCTACACATTTTCAGTGTCAATGCATGTCTGTATACAGAATAGTACAGGTTGTGATGCAATTGCTGATATTTCAGAAATAATGCAAAATATTGCCACCAAGCATGTCGATTTGGTTATATCAGATAGAAATACACACACCTGCCTAGCTTGAAGTCTATCAGAACTGAAGGGGGCGTGGTGGCATGGCGGTAACCGGTTCTCATCAGATCACCAAAGTTAAGCAACGTCGAGCGGGGTTAGTAGTTGGGTGGGTGACCATTTCAACGACTGATTTATGCTCCTGCATTGTGTCCTTGGGCAAAGCACTTAACCCCAATTGCCTACATGGGGGCACGGTGACGCCGTGTACTAAGACGTACTGCACATCAATGGTGTGCATGTCTTCAACCAATCTAACCCTGCTTGTGCCACAGTGCAGATTTCAGAGTTGCGATGTTGAAGAGCTGACAGCTGCTCGCCATTGCTTATTGGTTCTCTCCAGGTACTCCAGCTTCCTCCACCCTGTAAAACTGTCACGGTCATGATGAGCCATTGTGCATAAATATGTGACCTTAAACACCAATAAATAAATAAATAATATCAGAACTGAAGAGGCTTAGATGATTCAGCATGTCCTGACAAACAGAAACGACAAAAAAATTAAATTATGGTGAGATATATGTATACATCGGAACCCTGTTAATTGTATCGACACTTTGGCAGTGAAAATTATTCAATTAACAGTAGTATTCAATTTATTTATTTATTGGAGTTTAACGACACTTTTGAGAGCCAGGGTCACTTCATGTCGAACAATTTTAAGGGTGGAGGAAGCCGGAAAACCTGGTGAGAACCACTGAGCAATGGCAAGTAACTATCAGACTCCCCCCACATAGTAACTCCATACAAGCAGGGGGAGCATTGTTTTACGACAGGTGCACCAAGTAGGTCTTCACGGTATTCCAATTTGTAATACCGAGTTCGGTATTTTTTTGAATACCGCAGTATGAGTAAATATCGAAAATTTGAGAACTGACAATTCTTGTTTGATATGACAATGCAGAATTCCAAATGCACGCAATACTGCTCATACTTTACTATAGTTCTTGCTATGAACTAATTGAACCACGTGTATTTGATTTTTATAAGGAACCATACAGGCCTGAAAATAAGCAGTCTGACATTTGCAGAATAAGGTCCCCAGAGGGTGATTTTGATGATGTTATCCCATACAGTGGGCCAGTTTATCCCCTGGGTACCTCTTTCTTTTATAGTTTTGAGACCCTGATTCAGATTGAGGTTCACCCTTTACCTAATGTAACGGCCAAAACCGGCCAGCACTATTCTAAAAAATCGCCAATTAATTTTTATTATTTTTTTCATTTTTTGTCTCAAAAACATAGGTTATGACCCCTCGTTGGAACGAGCTCGTTGAGCTCGATCCAATGAGGGGTCATAACCTATGTTTTTGAGACAAGAAATGAAAAAAATTAGTTATTCAAGAATTATTTTTGCAAGTGTCGTCTGCTTTTCAGGTTAGGTAAAGGGTTCACAGAGGGTAAATTTAGTGATGCTACCGTGATGTGTAGGGTAGCATCACTAAATTCACCTCTGGGGACCTCATTTTGCAGATGACAGTCTGCTTATTTTCTGGCTTGGAACCATATCTAAATTAAATAAAAGTATGGTAGTTTGTAGTGTGCGTGTGATGAATTTAGATGAAGTTCAAGTCCAAAAAGTTTAGTTTATCATTAGTTTGAGAATATCGACATTGCTAATTGACAATATCGTGAAGGTCGGTATATCGAGTGAGTTGAAAATGGCTCGGTACGGTATCGATATTGGAAAAAAAAAATACCGAGTTTCGGTGAAATATTGAAATACCGTGAAGCCGTGAGTAGTATTTAATTAACAGAGATTTGGTAACTAACCAGTATTTCAGAGATAAACTAAGTATTTATTCTATTGTGTTTTGTTTGACAGAGCTCTGTCAAACAAGATATAATAAAGTAAATACCTGTATTGGATGTACTGAGGCCAAATAAGTCTATAAACAACGGGAATTGGTTGATTGTACAAGTAATTCCCAGACATGATATAAGATTTTCTATTCAATTAACAGTAGGTCCCGTGAGTTCCAATGTGTTCTATGTGCCTACTGGCAGCCTACTGGCACATAGAACACATTGGAACTCAGGGGACGGGTAGTTTTTTCTATAACCAATCTGCAATTAACAGGTCAATTTTGAACTCGGTTTTGTGTTTGGAAGTTATATTCAATTAACATGGTTATACATTTAACCCTTTACCTAACATGAAAAGCAGACGACACTTGCACAAAAAATTCTTGAATAACTAATTTTTTTAAATTTTTTGTCTCAAAAACATAGGTTATGACCCCTTGTTGGAACGAACTCGACGAGACAAAAAATGAAAAATTAATGAAAATTAATTGCCAATTTTTGTGAATAGCGCTGACCAGTTTTGGCCATTACGTTGGGTAAAGGGCTAAGAAAGATATGATTAAGAGGGCACAACTGTACCTTGTAAATGTATTAATATTCTGGCAAATAAAATATCAATTAATCAAACCCTAAAGGGTGAGGACAATTTGCCAAAATCTTTCTCAGTCACCACAGACTTGGAGTTGAGTAGCCTAGCAGTGATTTCTAGTCATGTCTTGGGCGCCTTTAGAAGCATCCAAGACTTGAGTAGAAACCACTGCCAATGTAATTTGACTATGGTTTGAATGGTATCTTGACTGTATGTTAAAATACATATGTTCTGAGACCACAGTGTTTGTCTTGAGATATAGACCCTTAAAGGTTAACACCTACCAGGGGTTGATACTGAAGAAAAGCCCCTGGTTCAGGTGTAAAGTGACTGAACCATGGACACAATAAACCTCTGGAGTGTTAATACTGGGAGGGAAGAGGAGGGGGAGGGGTATAGTTTCCATTCTGTGTTTTTTAAAAATTATGTAGGAGGCCTGACAAAGTCACAATATTAATTATAGAATGTTACTTAGAAGGTCCTTTTCTTATTAATAAAGTTTAATATAACTACTGATAAGGGGTGTAATTTTTTTTATGAATAATGAGGTCTGTTAACCCTTTACCCAACGCAGACGATATCAAAATTTATTATTTTAAATTTCATTTTTTGAAATTTTTCAAAAAATTTCAACAAAACCATATCATGTGAGCCCTCGTTGGAATGAGCTCATCGAGCTCGTACCAATGAGGGGTCACATGATATGGTTTTCTTGACATTTTTTCAAAAATAATATTTTTTTAACTGCTGAATTTGCATATCACGCAGGCAGATGCGGCTGATTCGTTGGGTAAAGAGTTAAAGCATGTGTGTCAGAATTGTGACCATAATATAAGTACTTAGCTAAATCATCAAGTTATTCAATAGTTTTTTAGCATTTGTAGCCTTCTCAATGAACTTGGAAACTTGTGATTGATCGATGCTCATGTCTGATTTTACCAAAAGAAGAGTTCTACCAAAGCAGACTACTACAGATCCACAACTTCTTGCAGTTACCAGGTAGTATTGTTAAACCGGCGTTGATTTACTTCAAGAAGAAACGAGAAATGCAGGTTTGTACAAGTACGAAATTGAGAAGACTGAGAAAAAGTTTCAGGCTTTAAAATTTGTCCCAATCTCCCACTGCAAGAACCATGAGAAAAAGTTTCAGGCTTTAAAATGTGTCCCAATCTCCCATTGCGAGAACCAATTTCCTGTTCTTAAATAATTTAGAATTTGAAAGTACTTCTGAGTGCAACCAGTACATATTGCATTGTAAAAAACAAACCTAATATTTATATTTATACCATGATTACCTATTCTACTATATATGAAAAGCCTATGACATAAATTTTAGCTTTACACACCAACCGTGATGAACACACCAGCAATGGGATTTCAATAGTGAAAATTTACACCTACAGTAGAACTACATCCCCGTTGACCTTTGGTGACGTCGACCTGAATGCAAACTTGTCTAAATTTATCACACATCGCCTCATGAAGAGTGAAATGGAAGTGGCAATTATTTATTACGTTTTTAAATGGGTTTACCTCATAAGATACCAAAAATTAACAAACATGCGTTGTCTCATGTTAATAAAGCATGCATAACTCGAAATAGTATGTTATTATGTTATTAAAATGAAAAAGGCTCAGTTTCTTTTTTTCATTTCGTTTCAGGGATAAAATTGACAGCGGAAGTACCGCCCACCGATGCTCGTGTAAACAAAAACAGATTCGCTCGTATGTACGTTTGGTGCTCAGTAAAATCGAGAAAAAATAATAGCGACTCTTAATAATCTGACCATCATGGTATAAATAAAATATGTCCAAAGTAGCTTGGTGTACCAAATGTTCACCACTTGTGGAGAAGTGGTGTTAACCGCGTGCCGAAGGCTCACGGTTAACACCACTTCACCACTTGTGGTGAACATTTGGTACACCAAGCTACTATGGGTCTATTCTATATATTTACTAGAGTTTAAGCCTTGAGGGTCTAGTTCCAGTTTTGGAGAGTTTCTTGTTTTGTATGTGCATAAAGAACACCTTCTAACATACAGGCTTTGGGTGTTCTAGCTAAAGTGAGTTACAGTACCTTCGAAGTGGTTTTTGAAGAAGTCTTGGCTGTCTGTGGCCCAACATCCTACAGGCCTGGTCATGAAGAACTTACATGGTAACAGGGCTGGGTGGGTCTCAGGGCTTGGGTTTTAGAATCGTGACCAGGCTCATCGATAGGCCTGGTGAAGTGGTCGACCAGGCAGATTTTTCTTCTGTGGGGCTGATTTGTTTTTTTTTACACTTGCATGTGCATATTATATTGATATTTCATGCATATTGTGTTATTTGATGATTTGCTATGAAGAAATATTAATAATTCCAACCTAATTGTCTTTCATTAATTTGCTGTGGGCTATTAACCAGGCAGTATTAATATCATGCCAATCTGTGTCTTACATCTTGGCACATATTCCTGATGTACCCCCCCCCCCCCCAAGGTGCCCTAGGTGCCCTATCCGTGTTCAAGCCTACTCCCTCAGTTTTGAAGACTTTAAAAGTCTGTGGTGCAGGTGAATTTAAAGCAAAATTAGGTGAGCAGAAATGTGCTGTCATTACCCGGAGGACGATGCAAATTTCCTTTTTCATCTAACGTTCCAAGAAATGGATTCTTGCCTGTCTTGATATGTTAAAAGGGGATAAGTGATTTTATTTTAGTAAAATAAAATCCATTCCAGAACACAGGAAACTGACCAAATCCCGGTTAATTGTATACTCCTGTTAATTGAATAATTTTCACTGGCAAAATGGATATTCAATTAAGAGGATTCTACTGTATTACCAAAAAATGCCCATAATATAAATCACTCATGAATAATTAACGCATGAACCAGTATGTGTTCTGTGTATATTTTTCCAAATCATTTGTAAGTGCTTTGTTTTGTAATGGGTTATTTTCAAAGACAGCTTGGAGGGAGAGGAGGAGGGAATCCACATAAGATGCGGAAATTACAATCTCTTGTGTAAACATTTCAGAATAAACGCTGAATTAATCAGAGGTTAGGCCTAAAAAAAATTAAAAATCTGTTTCTCAGGCCCTCCCACATGGTCCTTTTGGCTGCCGCATGCTCTCTTTTTATAACCAATGTAAACTTAAAAAAATTAAAAATTAAATGGATTATGTCTGATATTTTACCCAAGTTGAAAAAATTGATAAATTTGTCACTTGAGTTCAAGAAGGCTTTGCAATGCTTTAGCATTGCAAAGCCTTCTTGCTCTTAATGGATGAAATACACCACCACCCATGGTATTCTGTAGATTATGAGGCCTAAAACTTGAACCAAGAACATGAACTTTGATGGCAAAGAATTAATTTCAGAAATAAAAAATAAAATAAAAAAACGCCCGCCCACATGCAATTTTACAAATAATGGCCTGAGAAACAGAAATTCTACTTTGTGTGGCCTTATGTTTATTCTCTTTTTTATAATAGATGCATGTGATTGTGTTGACAACACAGTCGTACACGAAATAATTTTTTTTAAAGTCTGCCGATGATATTTGTATGGCCCACCATTTGTATAAAACTCAAACAGTAATTGCAATCGAATGTGGTAATGCCTAAGGGATTCGAAGTCATTATACCATATAAGCTAAAGCAATGCAAAGCCATGTTGCACTGAAGGAACAAATTTATCAGTTTTATTAACTTGGGTGAAATATCACACATAAACCATTTAATTTTAATTTTTAGCTGCGACTAGCAGCTCTATAAGTGGCAATGTCGGTCTGTCTGTCGCTCTGTCTGTGACCAACGAGTTTCATGTCGGTCTGTGACCAACGAGTTTCAAAACTCAATAACTTTTGAAATACTTGATGGAATGACTTTATATTTGGCATGTAAGTGTATCTTACTGATGTCTAGCCACTGTTCAATGCATGTGTTGTTCCAAATATTTTTCTTGGAGTTATGGCCCTTGATGAACTTAGAATTTTGTGAGATTGCACCACCCGTCGCAGCTACGGCGTCGATGTTGATTTTTTAAAGTTTGCATTGGTTATAGTGAGGGTTCACAGGCTGTATTTTGGATGGAAAAATTGTATATAAAAAAAAAAAATTAGTGAACTGGTAAGAGGTTAAGCTAGTGATATGATGTGATGTCAAAAATGTTGGGTCATATGATCCATCAATGAGTTTCATTACAGCATTTCATCATCATAGTCAAAGGACACCACATTTTATCACCGTTTATAATAAAATAGTATGGTATGAAAATGTAATAATTACCAAATTTATTAGGTCCCTGCCGACTTTTGTCTGTCCGTCAGAATCAGGCCTGAAAATAAGCAGTCTGACATTTGTAGAATGAGGTCCCCAGAGGGTGAATTTGATGATGCTATCCCATACAGTGGGCCAACTTATCCTGTGGTTACCTCTTTCTGTTTAGTTTTGAGACCCTGATTCAGATTGAGGTTCACAGAGGGTAAATTTAGTGATGCTGCCCTGCTGTGCAGTGTAGCATCACTAAATTCACCCTCTGGGGACCTCATTTTCCAGATGACAGTCTGCTTATTTTCTGGCATGGTCAGAATATTCCTATGTTGTATGATAACTCAAGGGTCCTTGGACCTATTCTCATCATATTTATACACAATATTGAAATTGATCAAATGAAGCTCTCTTTCATTTTTGACAGTTTTCTATTTTTTTCTTTCCAGAGTTATGGGACTTGAATCTTCAAACAATTGGCAATTTTTTACATTTTGTATGATAACTCAACAATGCTTTCATCGAATCTCTTGAATTTTATAGCAATGTTACAATTAGTAAATGCACACCCCTTTCAATTTTAACGATTTTCGGATTTGTCATTCTGGAGTTATGGGACTTTAATTATAAAAAAATGCATTTGTCCATCAGCATATTCCTGTATTGTAAGATAACTCAAGTTTTCTTCAACCAATTCTCATAATATTTATACACAATATTGAAATTGATCAAATGAAGCTCTCTTTCATTTTTGACAGTTTTCTATTTTTTTCTTTCCAGAGTTATGGGACTTGAATCTTCAAACAATTGGCAATTTTTTACATTTTGTATGATAACTCAACAATGCTTTCATCGAATCTCTTGAATTTTATAGCAATGTTACAATTAGTAAATGCACACCCCTTTCAATTTTAACGATTTTCGGATTTGTCATTCTGGAGTTATGGGACTTTAATTATAAAAAAATGCATTTGTCCATCAGCATATTCCTGTATTGTAAGATAACTCAAGTTTTCTTCGACCAATTCTCATAATATTTATACACAATACTGAAATTGATCAAACAAAACTCCCTTTTGTTTTTGACGGTTTTTTGTTTTTTCTTTCCAGAATTATGGGACTTGAATCCTAAAAAAATTGGCAACTTTTTACATGTCATATGATAACTCAACAATGCTTTCACCGAATCTCTGGAAATTTTGTAGCGATGTTACAATCAGTAAAGGCAACACTACTTTCAATTTTTACAATTTTCAGGCTTCTCATTCTGGAGTTATGGGATATTCATCGAAAAAAAAATCACAATTTTCACCTGTCATATCATTACTCAAGTTTGTTTTGACCGATTCTCATGGGAGCGTGGTGGCTCAGTGGTAGACTGTTGGACTTCTATGCTAGAGGTCCTGAGTTCGATCCCAGTCCGGGATGAGCCACATTGTGTCCTTGGGCAAGGTACTTTATCCCGGTTGCCTACATGGGGGCACAATGATGCGGTGTACTAAGGCGTATTGCATGTTGATGGTGCACATGTCTTGAACCCCTGTAACCCTGCTTGAGCGGAGCTTGAACAGAGTTAGAATGCTGAGGAGCTGAAGTTGCTCATCGATGCTCGGTGGTTCTCTCCGGGTACTCCGGCTTCCTCCACCCGTAAAATTATCACAGTCACGATTAGCCATTGTGCATAAGTATGTGACATTAAACACCAATAAATGAATACTGATTCTCATAATTTATATACACACTATTGACATTGATCAAACGAAGCTCCCTTTCATTTTTTGACAATTTTCAGATTTTTCGTTCCAGAATTATGGGATTAAATCATCAAAAATAGCAATTTTTAGGTCATCAGACTTGAAGGAGTAGTGTGGACTTGGAATATTTTGCTTCAATATAAGTTAACATTAACCCATGACCAGACAGTTTTTACAGACAGTGGAGATTTTTAATACAGTGTTCAACTTTTTTCTCAGTTTAGTCTTGAGAAAAATTCTGACCTCTTTTGCTATACATGAATGCAGACAACCACTGGTTAACAAAGATTTGGTGGGAGTGAACCTGATGTGTTCCATTTATAATAAGCCTGAAGATTTCAAATCCAGGGCCCGCAGTGATGATTCGCATAATTATCTGTTCATAGAGTACTTTACTCCGAGCTGGAATGGGTGTGCTCAAACAGCGGTCCAGGTCAAAAAGAAAGTTGATCGTTCACTTTGTTACATATTCATGTGCATCGGGAATTCCCCGGAAGTGTGCACCTGTCACAAAAATAAGTGTAAACAGAAATATTTCTATTTTTACTTCAATTCAGTTTACCCAAAGAGGTGGGGGTAATTGTTAATGCTAGCATTGACATGCGATGTTGGAACTATGTCATTTTACAAACCTTTATCGCTACAATGAAGTGATCTGGGTTGTCGCATCTACATCTTGTTGAGGAGGTCAGATTGCCGGATCAAACTCATTGCCGCAGTGCAGCAGTTTGTTTGATCCAGTGAGCTGACCTCTTCAACTCAACGTGATACTACGACCCAGATCACTTCACTGTAGCAATAATATGTATTTACCACTAACAAACCCCAAGAATAGGCTTCAACCATTCAAAAATTGGAAAAGTTTCGGGAAATTTCTTCCAGCCCCTCTTCTCTCATCCTTCATTTTTTGGGTTCCATATGCCTAGGTATGGAAACTTATATTCTGTTTAGAACAGTTGTGAGTTTATTTGATTTTTTTATGTCACATGGCAATCAAAATGTACTGTAGATGTTAAGTAACTGACCTTTTCATGTCTCTATGTATTACATGTATGTGAAAAAAAATTTTTTTTTCAAACAAATACTTTAAAATTGTTTTATTATCAGTATATACCGTATTTACTCTATGTATTGGGACAGCTAAAAATAATTATTTTCACAGGTGTCCCAATTCTTAGAAAATGGGGAAAGAACACAGCCTGGTCTTGATTTGATGCTGAATAAAGTTGTGTGTGATTCGTTTTCCATCACTATATACGAAAATCGCCGTTCTATTGTTTTTTATATTTTCATTTTTTGCTTCCAAAACATAGGTTATGATCCCTCATTGGAACGAGCGCATTGCGCTCGTTCCAATGAGAGATCATAAGCTATGTTTTGGAAGCAAAAAATGAAAATTTTTAGTTACTCAAGAAATTTTTTTTTTATGAGTGTCGTCTGCTACTAGCGACGGGCCAACTGGAAACAAATCTCCGGAATGTCCCAAACTTTGGAGCATAAAAAAAATATAGTTTTCTGGAAAAAATGTGTGTCCCAAATCATAGAGTGTCCCAATACATAGAGTAAATACGGTATATATCAGGAATAAGCTCAGGGGGTGCATGAAATAAAAGGAGGGCAAAGGTATATGGGTGGGCTTATTTTCGAGAGGTTATGTCTGCAGAAGAATTCGGATGCAAAGTTGACATAAAATTGAAAAATGTGAGGTGACTTGTTAAACCCTCGATGCATTAACCCATTTATTGATGAACCAGCTGCCTCCACACATGTAATTTACAAATTTAACAGTTGAAGAAAAAAAAACTAAAACAATTTCAACAAAACCATATCATGTGGCTCCTCATTGGAGCGAGCTTGCCAAGCTCGTTCCAGTGAGAGGTCACACGATATGGTTTTGTTGAAATTTTTTTAAACATTTTAAAAAAAAAATTAAAATAACAAATTTTGATATCATGTGCATTGGGTGAGGGGTTCTTTTTCATTGTAACAACTTGCCAAAATCAGGGACTGGGCTTATTTGCAAGGAGGGGACTCTGAAACTGAAATCTGAAAAGTTGAGAGGTGAGCTTATTTTCGATTATGGGCCTATTCCCAAGTCAGTATGAAATAGACATATAGAATATACCCAGAGTAGCTTGGTGTACCAAATGTTCACCACAAGTGGTGTTAACCGTGAGCCTTTGGCATGCGGTTGACACCTCTTCACCACGAGTGATGAACATTTGGTACACCAAGCTACTTTAGATATATTTTATTTATGCCATGATCGTCAGAGAGTTGCTATTATTTTTTCTCGATTTTACTGAGCAGGAGCCGTGCATACGTGTGAATTTGCTTTTGTTTGCATGAGGATCGGTGGACAGTACTTCCACTGTCAATTTTATCACCAAAACGAGGTAGAAAAAGAAGCAGGGCCTTTCTCATTTTAATAACATAATAACATACTGTTTCGAGTTATGGATGCTTTATTAACACAAGACAATGCATGTTTGTTAATTTTTGGTGTTTTATGGGGTAAACACATTTAAAAACGTAATAAATAATTGCCACTTTCATTTCACTCTTCGTGAGGCAACATGCAATAAGTATAGACAAGTTTGCATTCAGGTCGACATCACTAAAGGTCAACTTGGATGTAGTTCCACTGTAGGTGTAAATTTTAACTATTGAAATCCCATCGCTGGCGTGTTCACCACGGTTGGTGTATAAAGCTAAACTTTATGTCATAGGCCTTTCATATATAGTAGAAGAGGTAATCATGGTATAAACAACAGTACTGTTTTTTGGTGTCGTTGTTATGCCCCCCGAATGGGGGTATATAGTCGAGGTCTCCATCCATCTGTATGAACATTTTGTATTATAACTCGAGTATCAGTTGTCGGATTTTAATGTTCTTTGGTATGGTGATTGGGCAGCTTGGGGGATGGATGCGATTGTACTTAGCGTTTCGTCCATTCATGTTTGGTAGAGTTATGGCCCCTGTTTGTTTTTGGCCTCTGTTTCGGACTAAGGTAATTTATACCATAGCCTATAGGGTTGTTTGGATGAACCAATTCTCTTCATTCATTCAGAAGTTATTTATTTACATGCAAGTCCGACTTTGCTACCTTCGTGGGCATCAGCACACGCATTGCTCTTGTTTATATTATGAAGTTAAAAATTGTGTTCTGAAGATGAGGCAACATTATTATTATGCTCATGTGGTTGGGGGTGTGGAATGGGGGAAATTGTGAGATTATTATTATAATTTGGTGGTGTGGGCAAGGAATGTCATGATTGCATATGGGTTATTAAATTGAATACAAAATCTTAGATCCCCCCCTTTTTTTTATTGAGGTTTAACAACACTTTCAACATCCAGGGTGACCTTGTGTCAGACAATTTTATGGGTGAAGGAAGCCAGACTACCCGGTGAGAACCACCGGGCAGCCACAAGCAATTGCCAGACTCCCCAATGTACATGTACTAACACTGCACCATCAGTGTGCAGAATTCCAGGCTTGTCATTTTGAAAATTGCAGGAGGGCCATTATGGTTCGCCTCAAATCACCACAGGAGGGCCATTTTGGGTTCACCTAAAATGACTCCGAGAGGGTCATTTATGATTTACGGGGGCCATTTTGTTTCAGCCTGCTGGGTAGACAACTAATATCATTTCAAGGTACAGTACATGGAGAATGGACTGTAATTAAATCATATGCAGAGTGAAGTTATCACCCAAACTATAACTTTCAAATTTTATACATATGGACAAAAAACACAAGCAATGTTTCAGCCAATGGACCTCAGGGTTTAAACTTTGCCTGTGCTTGTTATGCTTTGCAACAAATTTGCAATTATTGCTTGGGTGGAATCTCCACTCTGTGGGTGATTTAGTGATAATACACTCTCCACGTACTCAGACATGTTAACCTTCCAAAATTTTTTTCAGGGAGATTGAAGAAAATTTCAGGGAGATGACATGATTTTCAGGGAGATTTTTTTTTGCGCGTAGAAGCCACGTGTGGATCAATTTTAAATACAAATTAATACCAAATACCCCACCCCCACACCCCACACACACAGACATAACAGGAAACAGTCCAACAACAATACATCAAAGGAACATACGCCAACGTTCTACTAACCGGTGGTGAGTGACCCAGACCTGTTAACCTCTCGAGGTGACTGTCAGTGAGATTTTGATGAGCTCCCAGTGAGACTCGGATGCTTGTCAATGAGATTTTTGCACGTGGGCAGCACATCAATAATTTCCATGTTACCACCCCCCCTCCCCCCCCCCCCCCCACACACACACACATACATTAAACATTCCACCCTAATGTGTTTTATTTGAACAATTTGTCCTTTCAAAAGCCAAAACATAGAAATATAGAGAAAAACAGAAATCAAAAATATGAATGTGGTCATGTGCCAATATCTGAGTTGTTCCAATGACATCCATATTTCAATGGTTTTATGTACAAAATGTTTGGAGATATTTTCGACCTTTTCAGCACTATATCAGTTTTGACGCTGTGTTGAAAGTTTTGGATCTATTTGGGAAATTATGGGTACTTGCGGCGACCTGCGGTAACCTGCGGCGATCTGTGGTGTTTAGGCACACCCCGAGCCCGGTTGTTGTGGTAATTCGATCTGCCAAAGCCCAGCGCCCCACCTAACCACACCGGGTACTCACTGGAAGTAGTTGGTCATTTACGAAGGGGATTTGGAATGGGGTGATCATTTTTCAGTGAAACGTGAACATTATGCCACAGCCAGCCCAGGACGAAACATCTCCGGGATATTTAATTTATTTTGTTGTCCATTTATCACAACGAATGAAAAAACGTCCAAGTGCCGTAAATTAGCAACTTTTTAGAGATTTTTTTCACCAAAAACATAATTTTTTTCACAGCCTGCTTTAGAAAATTGCGAATCGGAAATTTTTCCCAATATATTGAAAATTACGGCAACTCATATGTTTGAGTCGTTTGTCTGCAAAATTGGCTATAATTATCTGAAGTGAAAGTGAAATCCAAAATGCACAATAATAAATTTGTGCGTATTTTTGCACATGTTCGATTGGACAAAATTTATGCGTATGGAACTTATTTTTCGATTTGACTGCTACCTGTATACAAGCAAAGGTGTGCCTTTAATATATAATCAATTTCAGCAATTATCCTGCATCTCAAATTCATTTAATCCGCCTGTCAAACGTGTTGCAAATAATCACAACACGGCCATTGACAAAAATGAGATTGGTCACCAGTTCTTACGTAAGTGGTGACGTTTCACACAAACTTAATGACCTTGCCATTGAGAGTAGAGCACATGCTTTTGTATTTGTAAACAAAAGCTGGTGGATTCAGTTTTTGTCTGGTATGTCGACTTTCCGGAAGATTTTGGCTCAAATTGACTCCCGGGCGGGAGGGTGGGAGGTGATAGCTAATTCCGGGAGAATCCCGGGCATTCCGGGAGAGTTAACATGTCTGCACGTACTGTACATGGTTTGTGTAATTATGATGTACGTCATCACGTAAAGTATATTTGGAAAGTTACTTACTGTCTCTGGGTGACTGTGTTGACGACACACTTCACAAACTGCGCTTTTGTTACATGTACCTCCTTCAATCCGCGAAAGTTGCCGTTTGAGGTGGCCGATTTTGAGGTGGCTTTGACTAAATTAATGGGCCACAGAAATCGGGGTTAGGCGGACGTTTACCGTCCACAGAATTTTAAACTCAGGCGGGCGACTGCAGCCGGGGGCGATCGCCCACCTCAAAATAACAAGCCTGGAATTCCTTAGTACAAAGCACCACTGTACCCTCACATGGCAATCAGGATAAATTGCCTTGCCCAAGGACGTAGTACAGTACAAGCCAGAAAATAAGCAGACTGTCATCTGCAAAATGGGGTTCCCAGAGGGTGAATTTGGTGCAGGGTAGCATCACTAAATTTACTCTCTGTGAACCGCAATCTGAATCAGGGTCTCAAAACTAAATAGAAAGAGGTATCCAGAGGATAAATTGGCCCAGTGTATGGGATAGCACCACCAAATTCACCCTCTGAGAACCTCATTCTGCAAATGTCTGACTGCTTATTTTCAGGCCTGCAGTTACCCCTGGAGGGGGATTGAACTGTGGTCTATTCAATTTGAAGTCCAGTACCGTAAACATTCAGCCAGTGTTCTCTCAGAATGCCCCTTGTATATTTGGCCTCAGTACATCCAATACATACATGTAATCCCATAGAGCTCTGTCAAACAAGATGTAATAGAATAAATACTCTGTTTATCTCTAGAATACAAGACAATGACCACATCCCTATTAACCCTTTACCTAACATGAAAAGCAGACGACACTTGCAAAAATAATTCTTGAATAACTAATTTTTTTCATTTTTTGTCTTAAAAACATAGGTTATGACCCCTCGTTGGAACGAGCTCGACGAGCTCGTTCCAACGAGGGGTCATAACCTATGTTTTTGAGACAAAAAATGAAAAAAATAATGAAAACTAATTGGCGATTTTTTAGAATAGCGCTGCCCGGTTTTGGTTGTTACGTTGTGTAAAGGGTTAACTGAATATTCTCATTAACTGAATCATCTTCATTGGTGAAGGTAAAAAAAATTGATCCAAGTAGAATGAGAAAGAAGTCTTTTTCTTGATTTTGAGAAAATTATTCAACTGGAAATTAAAAAAAATCCACCTGGAAGCTCTTTTCCGGAGAGAATACAGGTTAAAATGGGTATCACTTTAGAGGATTAACTATCAGAAGAGAACAATGGGAACGTAACGTGATTATGCTGTTCAAGATTGAGGTTAACCCTTTACGTAATATTGTGACCAAAAACGGCCAGGAAATGGACCAAAATAAGACTACCACAGCCTAAAATATCTCACAAATGTTTCAATAAAGCCAAAAAAATATGGATATTAGAACCAGCTCATCAAGCCAGTTCTAATGAGATTCATATTTGTAAGGTTTTATTAACTGGTAGAGTGCTGGAAGCCCATATTTGGGCTTTGAGATAAAAAGCATGTGTCCAGCTTAAAGGCGTCATATTCTGTGGATGTGCATCATATTATCTTTTGAAGTGAAATTACTTAGTCTGTATGAATTTGACTTGTTACATTTGATGGGAGAGTGCCAAGAGGCACTCTCCCATAAATTGTAACAAGGCAAAGACTTATGAATAAATTTTGATAACCAAAAATAATTTAGCACTCTACCAGTTAAAAAAAGATTTTTGAAAAATGTGAAATTTAATTTATTTTTTTAAAAAGCTGTGTTAGGTAAAGGGTTAATAGTGTTTTGTGTCAGAAATTGGGAATTTTATAGCATTTATATATCCCATTGGGGAAGGGGCCTTATTTTGTCCCCAAAAGGGCGTAGATTAAACCCAGAGTTCTGAGTAGCAGAGTTCAATTAACAGGGCTTCACTGTATTGAGAATGACATGGTGCAGTGGTATTCATTCCCTGTATATGGTATCTTAGCACACTTATCCACTCAGCCACCACTCTCTTTGGCCAAGTGGATAAGTGTGCTGGTCTGTCATGCCAGAGTCCCAGGATCGATCCCCAGTCAGGGAAAGTTCTCAAGGTGTACAAACATTCTCTGTCAGCATCAACTGTAGGGTTGATGCTGTCACAGCGTACCGTCCTATCGGATGGGGACATAAAATGGCTGTCCTGTGTGCGGAGAGAGACACACTCTGTGCAGGCTCAAGATCCATTCATAGTATTCGAGAAGAGCTAGGCCATGAAGTTGCCACTATGAAGGTCATCCCACACACCTACGCCATTGGGCCAAGGAGAGGTGTTAATATAAGTTGCATAACTTGTTCGCCAATCCTTGTAAAACAAATAAGATCAAATAAAAAAGTATGTGGTATCTTCATAATCAGTATGGCCTTTGTACATAGCTAGGGCATCAAAATGTGGGCCACACTCAGTAGCAACGTATAGCAGTGAATGGGTCTGTTTTGGTATTTGTTGTACTGGTAAGTTCACTTGTTATCTTTTGTATTGAAGGTGTGAATAAATGGCATTTCTGTGTTTGAAAATAATACAAGTGTAAAAATAACTTCTGTTTTCAATATGTTTGCAATAAACATTTTTTGTCACTGTGTTGAATATGTGAAATTACTATGCATGTATTTTTATATCATTCATCAAATGTGACATGGAATATTGCACATTGAATGTGATGCAATAATTATATTATAACACTGTGGGAAACCTGGGAAGTGAAGTATTTATTTCCTGCTGTATCCAGTAAACAAGTTCTGTTTTAGGTCTAAAAATTTAAAAATCTGTTTCTCAGGCCCCCCTACATGCTCACTTTTTTTGTAAATAGTGCAAGCCAGTTTATAAAGACTGTTTAGTTTGGTGACTAACCAGCATGACTATATTGATAGTCACTAGCCTCGAGAGTGCTTTGTGAAAATCGGTTATTGTCTCTGCCCTAGTCCAGCCAATCATTTATACCAAGGTTGCCCGTTTTAGAGGATTTCCACTCCAGGTATTGGTTATCTGGTCCTATTTTACCAGTAAGGGCACACAAAATAGATCTTATGTTTCTCAGGCTATTATTTGTAAAATTTCATGCGGGCGAGCGTTTTTTTATTTTATTTTTTATTTCTGTAATTATTTCCTTGTCATCAAAAGTTCATGTTCTTGGTTTATGTTTTAGGCCTCATAATCTATGGAATAGCATGGGTGGTGGTGTAATTCGTCCCTTGAGTGCAAGAAGGCTTTGCAATGCTTTAGCATTGCAAAGCCTTCTTGCACTCAAGGGACAAATTTATAATTTTTTTTAACTTGGGTAAAATATCATACATAAACCATTCAATTTTTATTTTTTTTAAGTTTACATTGGTTATAAAAAGAGAGCATGCGGCAGCCAAAAGGACCATGCGGGAAGGCCTGAGAAACAGATTTTTATTTTTTTAGGCCTAAAAGATAACTTGTTTCCCACAGTAAACAAGTGCAGCTTCCCACAAGGAATTCATATGTAATTAACAAGATTTGTACTGAAGGTGTGGTCTGTGCCAGAGGTCCTGAGTTTGATCCCCATCCGGGACGACCTGTGTTTTGTCCTTGGGTAAGGCACTTTATCCATGTTGCCTACATGGGGGCACAATGACGCAGTGTACTAAAGCATACTGCTTTTCGATGGTGCACATGTCTTCACCCGCTGTAACCCTGCTTCAGCGGAGCTTGAACAGAGTTAGAATGTTGAGGAGCTGACAGTTGCTTGTCAATGCTTGGTGGTTCTCTCCAGGTATTCTGGCTTCCTCCATCTGTAAAACTGTCATGGTCATGATTAGCCATTGTGTATAAGTATGTGACCTTAAACACTAATAAATAAATACAGTGGAGCCCACATAACTGGATATCTCCTAATTGTATATCCCTGTTAACTGAATACAATTTTCAAACACAAAACCATTTACCATACCTTCAGTACAAATTTGATCTGTTAATTGCATATGGGTTGTAGAGTAAACTCCTGTTAATTGTATATAAATTTTTGTAATATGTCGAAAAAATTACTGTGACATGCACCAAATTCCCCTTATTTATCAGCCTTTTTGGCCTCACTACATCCAATACAGGCATTTATTCTATTATATCTTGTTTTTCAGAGCTCTATGAGCTATGTCAAACAAGATATATAATAAATGCTCAGTTTACCTCAAGAACACAGGAAACTGACCAAATCCCTGTTAATTGTATACTCCTGTTAATAGAATAATTTTCACTGGCAAAATGGATAGTCAATTAAGAAGATTCTACTGTAATACTGAAGGTATGGTAAATGGTTTGGTGTTCTGAAATTTTTAACAGGCTCATTCAATTAATTATATTGAAGTAAGTGGGCTCGACTGGAAATAATTTTGTATGTACTATGAATGTATTCTTCATGCATTTATGTTTTGTCAGCTTTTTTATGAAGAAGCGTAAAATGTAAACTTAATCTCATTATGAATGTAATTCTTCATGCACTTGTGTTTATTCATCATTTATATATAAACTTAATCCATCTTTCCTAGCAAATTAAATGTGAGGTTACTTTCTCATGTGATATGTGTCTGTTGAAATTTTGCAGAGATTGTGAATAACCGACAGCTTATTGTCTGGGCATGTTATGTAAATAATATCTTTATTTTTTTTGGTTTTCAAATAAATGGTGTGCATTATTTAACTGGTAGAGTGCCAGAAGTCCATATATTGACAGTACAAAATATCACAGACTGTGATATTAATATCTGCACTCAATTGACAGAAGTTACATAACTGATCCTGGAAAGGATCAGTTTTATTCATATTTATTAATTTATTAAGATCAGTTATGTTTATATTTATTAATTAATTTATTTATTTACTATACCCCACCACAAGTTGTGAGGGTATACTGGAATCACTTTGTCCACCCACCCATCCATCTGTCTGTTCATCTGTCCATTCATCAATCAGTAGACATAATTTTGTCTGAAGATTTTCTCCCGACGTTTATGGGTTGATTCCTTTACAATTTGGTAAGCATGTTCACTATTTATTTATTTATTGGTGTTTAAGGTCATGTACTTATGCACAATGGCTAATCATGACCGTGACAGTTTTACGGGTGGAGGAAGCCAGAGTAACCGAAGAGAACCACTGAGCAACGACGAGCAGCTGCCAGCTCCCCAACATCGTAACTCTGCACTACAGCACAGGCAAGGTTAGATTGGTTGAAGACATGCATGCCATCGACATGCAGTATGCCTTAGCACACAGCGTCATCGTGCCCCCATGTGGACAATCGGGGTTAAGTGCCTTGCCCAAGGACACAACGCGGGAATCTGAATTGATCACTCAGATGGTCACCCATCCAATGATTAACCGGGCTCAGCGTTGCTTAACCCTTTACCTAACCTGAAAAGCAGATGACACTTGCAAAAATAATTCTTGAATAACTAATTTTTTTCATTTTTTGTCTCCAAAACATAGGTTATGACCCCTCATTGGAACGAGCTCATTCCAACGAGAGGTCATAGAGTATGTTTTTGAGACAAAGAATGAAAAAAATAATGAAAATTAATTGGCGATTTTTTAGAATAGCGCTGGCTGGTTTTGGCTGTTACGTTAGGTAAAGGGTTAACTTCAGTGATCTGACGAAAACTGGTTACCGCAAGGCCACCACGACCCAGCATGTTCACTACCATGGGAACCTGTGCATCTGCGATTATAGTTTTGATAGGACTTTTTTTGCCAGAGTTATGCCCTTTTCTGTTTGAGAATAATTATGGTGATGGGAGGGAATTGACAGTCCCCTCTGGGACAGTCACAGCTCTAGTTTATTTACTTATTTATTTATTTATTTATTTATTTATTTATTTATTTATTTATTTATTTTTTGGAGTTTTAAGGTCACATATTTCTGCACAATGACCACATATAAAGTAGAGTCCAGCCAATCGTTTATACCCATGTTTCCCATTTTGAAGGACTTGCACCACAGGCATTAACTGGTAAAGTGCTAAATTATTTTTGGCCATCAAATATTGTACACATGTCTTTGCCTTGTTAAAATTTATGGGAGAGTGCCTATGTTCCCATAAATTGTAACAAGGCAAACCCTTAGACTAAATAATATCACTTCAAAGACAATAAAAAGCACATCCACTGAACATGAGCCTTTAAGCTGTGGTACCTGCACTTCAGAATAAAGCCCAAATATGGGCTTCCAGCACTCTACCAGTTAATGACCATGATTTTGTTGCCTATTTTACAAATTTGCAAACCAAAAGATTTCCTTTCATGTCTTATCCTCACCAGAGAGGTGATTGGCCTGTGCAGAACAGCACTAATTCACCACTTTAAACAATAACAAGTGATCAATCTTCGTATAGAAAGAAGAATAAATGATAATTTTGCTGTACAATCTTCAAACACATTTATTAGGACAATTCCGACTTTTACGACCTCAGAACATGTAGCCCTGACATGAAATCATGAGCAGATCCTGCTGAAAAAAGACAAATTACCTTGGCAGTGGTTTCTAGTCAAGTCTTGGCTGCCTAAATGGGCAGCCAAAACTTGACTAGAAGTCACTGCTCAGCTACTGGCAATGCACAGATGGTCGTCTAGCAGAGATTCATGAAATTTGTCCAGGCCTCTTAAGGGGTATTAAACCTGTGTATGTTTTTATGTGTGACAATCCTGCATGTGCTTTTCAGTTGTAATAGTTCTGCATATGATTTTCTGTGTAACACATCAACATATATCTTTTTTATCTGCTTAACTAATGTGACTACAGGACATTTCCCAAAAAAGTTCTTCATTAAATAAAACTTTACAGTTTTGCCCCCAAAACCAAGATTATGACCCAACATGGGGTCATAAATAATGTTTTTGAAGCAGAAATTGAAAAAAATAATGAAATTTGAGTGGTATTTTTCATGATAGTACTGTGGACAGATATGACTGTAATGTTAGGCAAAGGGTCATATTTATTATGCCCTCCCACCTCTGTAAGAGGTTTTCGAGGTAAAAAGTCAAGGGCTCCATACAAACATTTTGCATTATAACCCAAGCATCGGTTGTCAGATTTTTATGACCTTTGGTGTTTCCACAGATCAGAATGGAGGAAAAATATTCACATATTGTGGGTTTCAACTTGGCATATGTTCCAGAGTTACAGCCCTTGTTACACCCAGAAAAACTCTGTATGAACATTTTGCATTGTAACTCTATGATTTGTGAGTAGATTTTGACGTCCTTTAGCATGGTGAGAGAACAGTCTAGGGGAAAGGATTTCCATATATTGCCCGTTTTGTCATTGTATATGTGCCAGAGTTATGGCCCTTGTTATGCTTTATGAATGTTTTGCATTATAATTCCAGCATCTGATGTTGAATTTTGATGTCAATTGGTATGGTGATAGACCAGCCTAGGGGAAAGGATATCTACATATTGTGGGTTATGTTCACGCATACTTTCCACATGCAGTTATGTCCCTCTTTTAGACTGAATATCACCAGAAAAATTTGAATAATTTTTGTATTGCCCTGTCGGCATTGTTGGAAGGGGCATATGCATTTTTTTCTTGTTTTTTCTTTGTCACTTTCAGCAACTATGGTTATATCATGACCACAACACAATAAAATGGTCATATCTGGTTATATAAAATCAAGTTATCCAATCATATAAACCTGTGCTGCCCACTTTAGTGGGCTTCCACCACAAGTATTGGGCACTAGTCACTAGGTACTATCATCCTAGCAAAGCAGATAGGGCCCAGCAAATCACACATTTTCTGTTCAAATTGAATCAGGTCTATTGTTAAAAAATAAATCGAATCTCAAATCGAATTCTGGACATCTTGAAAATGACCCACCCATAGGGGGGGGGGGGGGTATACCAAGCTATATTCCCGTGTAAAGATTTGAAAGGAAACGAATCGGGCAGCTGATTTCGAATCAAATCGAATATCAACTTAAGGTACGAAATCGAATTGAATCTTCACAGAGCCCTACTATACCCTCCAGTTTAGGACGATGCGGTGACAGAGCAAAATCGACTGTACAGAGAAATTTTAGGAGGGGCGGACTGGGCCAAGAAAAGTTACCGGGATATGAAGCAAGGTGTACCCCAGACCTGGAGAAAATTTAGATTTTTTGAACTAAACAACCTCTGCTTCCATGAATCGGGCTGGTCAGTGGTATTTCACACAAAGAACATTTTGATGGAATTTTTGTGAGATGACAACAATGACTAATACCAAGCTATATTTGAAGATGACGGATAAAGGGAGGGGGTGCAAGCCTTGTTGTTCCGACTGTGACGGCTCAAGTCCCGACTGATAAAATATTCCAGCTACTTCATCAAGGCATGCCTTCCTGGAAGGCATGCCTTGATGATGTAGTTGGAATATTACCCAGGGACAGATGCGAGACTTACCAGCACTAAGGACTACACACGACTAGCCGCTAGCAACAGCTCATCGTCAACATTTTTGGAAACTTTATAACTTTGTTTTTAACAGTGGTAGAGACTAATGAGACTGGAGTTAGCATGGGAGGTGGCATGAGTCAGATGCTATTTATGTTAATACAGATGAAATTACACTCTGTCTTTATTTTCAGCATTATTTACGTACAAATTCCATCTCAACCATATATTTTGTGAGATGACGACAATGACTAATACCAAGCTATATTACTGTGTAAAGATTCGAATGGAAATAAATCAGATAATGGATTTTGAATTGAATCGAATTGAATATCAACTTTAGATTCAAAATCAAATCGAATCTTGAAGCTTTGCAGGGCCCTAAAAACAGACCTTGTCTAACAAACACTACACCACTTCCCATGAAGAAGGTAAAGGACTAAATAAGGGAAGCTGCTATTGTTTTTCAATATTGCAAACAAGTATATATTTTTTAGTTGCTTTTGTCCTGAATACATTTATTGGTCTACTCTATTTTAAGTTTTATTTAATGTGACTGTTTTGCACTTATGATTTTCAGTACAATGTTTTTCAGTTTAAAAGTCCTGCATGTTTTTCACTGTGTAACAAGTTGCATATATTTTAAGTGTAACAATCCTGCGTGTTATTAATTCTCATTGTAACAAAACAGAACATATTGTTCAGTGCAGCATTCTTGCATATGTTTTTCAGTGATCAAACCTCCATAATGGTTTTTAACCCCTTACCCATGGAATCGGCCACATCCACCTGCGTAATGTGCAAATTCAGCAGCTAAAAAAATATTGTTAAAAAAAACGAGCTCGTTCCAATGAGGGGTCACATGATATGGTTTTGTTGAAATTTTTTTTTAAATTTAAAAAAAATGATATTTAAAATAATAAATTCTGAAATCATCTGTGTTGGGTAAAGGGTAAAGTGTCTACATTTTTCAGTGTAACAATCAAACCATATATATTTTTATGTGTAAGTCCTGCATATGTTTTTTCATGTAACAGTTTTTCAGTGTTACAAACCTGCATATTTTGTTTTCCAATAAAACAAACCTTCATGTTTTCTGCAGTAGCATCTTGCAAATGTTTATCAGTGTGACATATGTCCACAGCAATGCTGTGTCTTTTGTTCCTAAACTATTTTGTTAAAAATTTAGTGGAGAGTATGTGCCTTTTCAATCTGGCGAGTTGATTGCAAAGTAATAAATTTTAGTAGGAAGTGTGGTAGAGCTGTAGGTTAACTGAAACCGAACCGAGGTTTTTAGTTTTTTTTAAAAACCGAAACTGTCGACATCCCGTAATCTAAGGTTTTTCGTTTTTTTAAAATACTCTCTTGCTGCAGAAATTCACAGAATGTACCCATCCCAGAGTAGTGAGAGTACCCAGACACTGCCAGTGGCAGTGTCTGGGTACTCTCACTACTCTGGGAAGCCTACATTCTGTGAATTTCCGACATTTCAGTTTAGTTGTGTTTGCAGCTTTCCTCAAGTTGCGTGTAGGTGTCAGACCTTGAAAAATGGCCAAGCACAATATAAGTTCTGTATATTTAGGTACCGTACTTATTATATTGGCCTTCCTGATTCTTCATGTATTATAGCTTATTTCGGGCATTCATTGAGTTTCACTCAATTTCACTGCCATTCAGTTACGACTCCGGACATAAGAATAAGTTTTATTGAATTTTACTTGGCCTCATGAACAAACCGAAAACCGAATCGAACCGAGGTTTTACTCCACCTGAAAAACCAAAACCGAAACCGAACAAGAAATTTAAAAACCTACAGCTCTAAAGTGTGGGGGCTCAGTGGTTATGGCATTGGACTTCAAACCAAAAGGTCTGCAGTTTGATTCCCACTGGGGTAACTGCATTGTATCCGTGGGCAAAGTCCATAATCCCAGTTGCGTGGAGGGCATGTTGGCACTATGTACTAAGGCATACTGTATGTCAATGGTGCACTTCAACCAATGTTAACCCTGCTTGTACCGAGTTAGAACGTTGGTGAGTCTGACAGTTTCTTGCCATTGTTTGGTGGTTCTCTGGATATTCCAGCTTTCTCTACCCATAAAAGTGTCTGACACGAGGTGACATTGGCTGTCAAAAAATCCCAATAAATGAATAAATTATAAGTATTTTTTATGAATACCTAAAGAAGTTTAACCCCCTGCACACTGATGTCAAAATATCTAAAGTTCCGGGTGCAAATATTTCCCATAATGCAACTAGAAATTTAACCAATTCAATCTTGTTTGACAGAACTCAATGAGCTCTGTCAAACAAGATTGAATTGGTTAAATTCCCAGTTGCATTATGGGAAAAATGGCTACTTCAAATCTGGATATTTTGACATCAGTGTGCAGGGGGTTAATGAAGCTTAGAAAAAATGATGCAGTAAAATCAAGGCCGGGATTTCCAGCAAATTTGAATGACCCCACCCCCCCCCACCCCCACCCCAAATAGGCCATGGACACTTAATCAGTTTAAGTGGGACCATGTTAATTAAATACCCACTTTGCCAGTGGACAAAATTCAGTTCACAGGTGTTTTCAATTAATCCTCTTCACACAGATGTAAAAATACAGAGATTGTGAATTTATTTATTTATTGGTGTTTAAGGTCACATATTTCTGCACAATGGCTAATTATGACCACGACAGTTTTACAGGTGGAGGAAGCCGGAGTACCTGGAGAGAACCACCAAGCAATGGCAAGCATCTGTCAGCTCCCCAACATACTAACTCAACACAAGCAGGGTTAGCATTGGTTGAAGACAAGTACATCATTAATGTGCAGTATGCTTTAGTACACAATGCCACCATGCTCCAGAGATTGTGAATAACTGACAGTTTATTGTCTGGGTATTGTAAATAATATCTTCTTTTTTTTCAAATAAACAGTGTGCTTTACCTGGTAGAGTGCCAGAAGCATATATATTGACTTTACTAAATATCACAGGCTGTGGCTTTCACATCTACACTTGATTGGCTGAGGTTTCATAATTGACCCTGGCAAGAAAGGTTTATTTATTTATTTATTTATTTATTGCTATTTAAGGTCACATATTTGTGCCCAGTGGATAATCATGACCGCAACATGGATATAAAGTGAAGTCCAGCCAATCGTTTATACCCATGTTGCCCACTTGAGAGGACATCCACCGCAGACATTGGTGACCAGGTCCTATTTTACCTGCAAAACAGAACAATCATGACAAATATTAAGTTCTGCACCAGGCCTGAAAATAAGCAGTCTGACATTTGCGAAATGAGGTCCCCAGAGGGTGAATTTGATGATACTATTCCATACAGTGGGCCAATTTATCCTCTAGGTACCTCTTTCTGTTTAGTTTTAAGACCCTGATTCAGACTGAGGTTCACAGAGGGTAAATTTAGTGATGCTACCCTGCTGTGCAGGGTAGCATCACTAAAGTCACTCTCTGGGGACCTCATTTTGCAGATGACAGTCTGCTTATTTTCTGGCTTGTTCTGCACAAAAAAATTGTTGGTAACATTAAACACTAATAATAAATAACGAGAATTGGCTTTGCTTTTCATGAACTCCTGCTGTGAGATTTAAAATTTGAGGGAACTCTACCCTTGTGAGTGCAACCAGTACATAGTTAACTGGTAGAGTGCTAAAGTATTTTCAGTCATCAAAATTTGTTTACAAGTATTTGCCTTGTTACAATTTATGGGAGAATGCAGGCTGTTGTGGTAATCATTATTTTCTTAGACCAGGAAGTCTAGTTTTTGCCCTCCGTAATTTTTTTAAGGCGAGCAAATAAATCACTCTCCTTAAAATGCCAGGTCTGAACAAAAAAAAAAATCGAACCTGGCCTTCTCTTTGCAATAATAAAAAAAAAACTTGGAAATGTCATTCACAATCAAGGGGGATAACTGCAATTACAAGCACTTGGTATGTGAAAATCAAACGTTGCCCTCATTTTGTGATCATACAAAAACTGCAATTTTGAATCATTCCCAAGAGGAAAGTAAAATTACTGTGTAGAAAATCAAATCAAGTTTTTTGCACCATCAAGGGCCATAACTACATAATTATGTCCACTATTTATATTTATTTATTTATTGGTGTTTAAGGTCACATACTTAAGCACTATGGCTAATCATGACTAGGACAGTTTTACGGGTGGAGGAAGCCAGAGTACCCGGAGAGAACCACTGCGCAACGACGAGCAGCTGTCAGCTCTTTAACATCACAAATCTGAACTCTTTACCGCGGCACAGGCAGGGTTAGATTGGTTGAAGACATGTGCACCATCGACGTGCAGTACGCCTTAGTACACAGCGTCATCGTGCCCCCATGTAGGCAATCGGGGTTAAGTCCCTTGCCCAAGGACACAATGCGGAAGTGCGAATAATTCGCTGAAATTGTCACCTATCCAACTACTAACCGTGCTCAGTGTTGCTTAACTTGGATGATCTGACGAGAACTGGTTACTGCGATGCCACCACGCCCCCAATTATGTACACTAGAAATCAGGAAATTAAACTTGGCTTTTATTTTGCAATCATAGAATAACTCAAATTTCAAATCTATCTGCCAGAGGGTAGAAAGTTATGATGCGCACACAAAAAAAAAAAAAATTATGGAGGTTTTTTGCACAATCACAATCAATTATTTTTGAAAGCCGATTTGTAATATGATTATTTTTTCAAAGATTCTAATGCTACCTGTATGGGGAGCCTTGGTTAATGCCCTGCACACTGATGTCAAAATATCTAAAGTTCAGGGAGCCAATTTTTCCCACAATGCAACTAAAAATTTAACCAATTCAATCTTGTTTGACAGAGCTCATTGTCCTATTTTACCAGTGAAACTGAGCTTGTTTGCCACAGTAAACAAGCACTGCTTCACTTCCCGGGGTTCCCATGGGGTGGACAAGGGTTCCCTTCCCAGGGTTCCCATGGGGGTCTTGACCAATAATTTCTGGAATTAAATTTAGATAAGTTTTTGTATCAAATCTTGTCATGGCTGCTTCACAGCAACCATGACTGGATTTGATGACAAATATTTTGAAAATACTCAGTGGGTTAACCCTTTACCTAACGAATCAACCGTATCCGCCTGCGTAATATGCAAATTCAGCAGTTGAAAAAATATTAATTTTCTGAAAATTACAACAAAACTCTATTATGTGACCTCTCATTGGAAGGTGCTCATTCCATTGAGGGGTCACATGATATGGTTTTGTTGAAATATTTTGAAAAATTTGAAAAAATAATTTTTAAAATCACAAATTTTGATATCGTCTGCATTGGGTAAAGAGTTAACCCTTTACCTAACATGAGAAGCAGACGACACTTACAAAAAAAATTCTTGAATAATTAATTTTTTTCATTTTTTGTCTCAAAAACATAGGTTATGACCCCTCGTTGGAACGAGCTCAACGAGCTCGTTCCAACGAGGGGTCATAACCTATGTTTTTGAGACAAAAAATGAAAATATTTTGAAAATTAATTGGCGATTTTTGAGAATAGCGCTGGCCGGTTTTGGCCGTTACGTTGGGTAAGGGTTAATGACAATATCTACAGCCAGACTCACTCAGTATTAAACTATTATATTGGTGGAAGAATCCAGACCACCCAGAGAGAACCACCGAGCAGATGTCACACTCCACAGTGTACTAACTCGATGTACTAATTCCACAGAAGCAGCGTAAACAGTGGTTCAAGGAAAGTGCTTCATTGACATGCAAATGGAAATTATGAAGACTAATTTTACAGGAATGATTTTAACTTTTGGAGCTTGTATTTATTTAAAAATCTCTTTTTTCAAACATGTTTTTTCAACTTTGTCGGCAATATCATTTTTTAAAATTTGCCTTTAGTTTCACATGTGAGTCTTCACAAAGACAGCAGACTGACTTTGCACTGCATTTAGTGAAAACAAAGTACTGTTGATGAGACAAGAGATAGTGAGACAAGAGTTGTTATTTATTTATTGGTGTTTAAGGTCACAAACTTCTGCACAATGGCTATTCATGACCACAACATTGATCATAATGTACAATTTGGAGCTCCCCTATGAAGTCCCTTGATACAAGCTATGTGGATTAATCTTAGTTACACACCTCTAGAGGGTATTGAATACAAAATTTCTAATTCTTCAGCTACATGGCCAATTCCGGCTCCCGTGCAGAGCCCAAATATTAACCCAGGCTGTCGATTTGAGCAAAGTTGAATCTGACCTCCCCAGAGATGTTGTATATCAAATGTGAAAGCATTCTGACTGTTGGATCTGAAGAAGAAAATTTTTAAAGAAGTTTCTTCATATTACACTAAGTTAACCCTTTACCTAACGTAACGGCCAAAGCTGGCCAGTGCTATTCTCAAAAATCGCCAATTAATTTTCATTATATTTTTCATTTTTTGTCTCAAAAACATAGGTTATGACCCCTCGTTGGAACGAGCTCGTTCCAACGAGGGGTCATAACCTATGTTTTTGAGACAAAAAATGAAAAAAATTAGTTATTCAAGAATTTTTTTTGCAAGTGTCGTCTGCTTTTCATGTTAGGTAAAGGGTTAAAATTTGAGCTACCATAATATTAACCTACAGACCCAATTTGAACAAACTTGAATCTGACCCCCTAGAGATGTATACTAAATATGAAAGCATTCTGACTAGTGGATCTGAAGAAGATGATTTTTAAAAAGGTTTCTCATATTGCATAGGGAGCCCAAATATTAACCCAGGGAACCAATTTGAACAAACTTGAATCTGACTCCCATAGAGATGTTGTAAAACCAAATATGAAAGGATTCTGATAGGTGAATCTTTAGATTTTTTAAGAAATGCCCTCATATTGTACTGAGTCAAATTTCGGGTTCGCATATGGAGCCCAAATATTAACCCAGGAACTCGAATTGAACAAACTTGAATCTGACCCCCCTAGAGATGTTGGACACCAAATATGAAAGTATTCTGACTGATGGATCTGAAGAAGAAGATTTTTAAAGAAATTTCCTCATTTTGCACTAAGTTAAAATTTGGGCTACCATACCAAGCCCAAATATATACCTAGGGACCTGATTGGAACAAACTGGAATCTGACCACCCTAGAGATGTCGTATACCAAATATGAAAGCATTCTGACTGATGGATCTGAGGAAGAAGATTTTCAAAAATTATCCCAAATATTAACCTGGGGACTTGGTTTGAACAATACTGAATCTGACCCTCATAACAATGATGTATACCAAACATTAAAAGATTCTGACTGGTGATTCTGAAGAAGATTTTTAAAGAATATTCACCATATTGCCCTAAGTTAAAAATTTGGGCCCCTGTATTGATCTCAAATATAAACCAATGGGCTTTACTATTGCCCCAAGTTGAAAATTTGGGCTATTGTATTGAGCCCAAATATGAACCAATGGGCTTTATTTTAACAAACTTGTATTTGACACCCCTATGGATGCTGTATACCGAATATCAAAAGATTCTAACCATAGGTTCTGGAGAAAAGATTTTAATTTTTGCAAATATGCTGACTCTGTATTTTTTCGATGCCCTCTAAAGAACACCCTAACATAACCGATAGCAACTTTTTTTACCATTCAGTTCTACTGGTCCTAAGGATGCTTCAAACCAAATAACAGCTCTCTGTTCTATGTGGTTTTGGAAATATAGGCGTTTGAAAATATTTCTATTTTTAGGTCCCTGTGGTTCCCAATGGGGATGCAGGATTTTTTTTTTTTGCACGAGTCAAGTACTTATGACTCAGAAATACCACATACCAAATTTGGTTCAAATCAGACCACCGGTTCAGAAAATAGAAATTTTGGGCGGGGTCAAAAATGTTACCCCTCCCATTACAAAACCAAATATTGCTTCACGAACTTCCTTTGAACAAACTTCATTCTACACCTCAAAAGGAAGCTGCATAATACATATCAAGTCATTGTACCCATTGGTTCATGAGAAGATTTTTAAAACATTTTGGAACATTTTCCTCCACTGCCTCCCTATGGGCCTGGGCATGTTGAGTTGAACAAAAATGCAATGCCCCTTTGGGACCAACACTCAAACTTTCACTTAAATTGGCCCAGTGGTTTTGGAGGAGATGACCAAAACATGGTGTTGACAGACGGAGAGCAATGATATAAGCCCCGCTTGACTTTGTCAAGGTGAGCTAAAAATCATTCGAGTTCTAGTATTTTTCGATAGTACAGTACGTGGAGAGTGTATTATCACTAAATCACCTGCAGAGTGGAGATATATTTATTTATTTATTGTTGGTTAAGGTCACATACTTCTGCACAATGGCTAATCATGACCACAACATGGAGATAAAGTCGAGGTCAGTAAATCGTTTATATCCCATGTTGCCTATTTTAGAGGACTCGCAACCCAAGCATTAGCGACTGGGTCCTATTTTACCAGTGAAACAGAGCTTGTGTACCACAGGAAACAAGCACTGCTTCACTTCCCGGGGTTCCCACGGGGGTTGCAGAGTGGAGATTCCACCCAAGCAATAATTGCAAATTTGTTGCAAAGCATAAACAGCACAAGCAAAGTTTCAGCCAATGGACCTCCGGGTTAAACCCGGAGGTCCATTGGCTGAAACATTGCTTGTGTTTTTTGTCGATATGTACAAAATTTGAAAGTTATAGCTTGGGTGATAACTCCACTCCGCGGGTGATTTAGTTACAATCTACTCTCCACGTACTG
Organism: Pictodentalium vernedei; assembly: GCA_031216915.1. Taxonomy (NCBI): domain Eukaryota; kingdom Metazoa; phylum Mollusca; class Scaphopoda; order Dentaliida; family Dentaliidae; genus Pictodentalium; species Pictodentalium vernedei. The sequence continues at coordinate 48,198,486 of CM062293.1, read as the reverse complement.
TATTTGTAACCCTTCATTGGAATTAGTTCCATCTAGTTCATTCCAGTAAGACTGCACAACAGTAGATCTGTTTCTCAGGCCATTTTTGTAAAATTGTATGTGAGCAGGTTTTTTTATTTTTGTAATTGTTTCTTTGCCATCAAAAGTCCCTGTTCTTGGTTTGTTTTATGTTTTAGGCCTCATACAGGGTAGCATGTAGGGATCTGCGAATCACAAATTTCTTTTCGAATGGAATCTCGAATCGAATCGTGTCTCTGATATCGACATAGAATCGAATCTTAAAAGACAAGTTATTTCATATTGCATCAAACGGAAGTTACGGAACACTGTGATGACCCTTACGCGATGGAGTGAACACCTTAAACACCAATAACTAAATATTCTCTGTAGCACCGTCGATGAAACAGCTAGGCCTATTGTCCATTGGTTTTAGTTTTTTGAAGGCCTAACTTGTTAATATTCAAGTTCTTAAGAACGTGAATAGTAACAAGTTAAGCCTTCAAAAACCAAAACTATGGATAATGTTCTGGGCCAAATTCACACCTTACCTAACAATTAAACATTGTCAATTACTCAAATAAATAGGAATTGAGCCTACATGAATGAATTTTCTAATGACAGTTTTATCCTATTTTTGTTGGAAATGTAACAAATTGAAGTTAGTACGAGAGATTCGAAAAAATCGAATCCTGAGACTGATTCGGGATCGATCTTTAAGCATACGTATGGTATCGATATCGAATCGAATCTCGAATATTCGCAGGACCCTAGTAGCATGGGTGGTGGTGTATTTCGTTCTTTGAGTGCAAGAAGGCTTTGCATTGCTAAAGCATTGAATATCCTTGTTGCACTCAAGGCACAAATTTATCAACTTTCTTAACCCTTTACCCAACGTAACGGCCAAAACCGGCCAGCGCTATTCTCAAAAATCGCCAATTAATTTTCAAAAAATTTTCATTTTTTGTCTCAAAAACATAGGTTATGACCCCTTGTTGGAACGAGCTCATCGAGCTTGTTCCAACGAGGGGTCATAACCTATGTTTTTGAGACAAAAAATGAAAAAAATTAGTTATTCAAGAATTTTTTTTGCAAGTGTCGTCTGCTTTTCATGTTGGGTAAAGGGTTAACTTGGGTAAAATATCCGACATAAACCATTTAATTTTTCGTTTTTTAAGTTTGCATTGGTTATAAAATAAGAGCATGTGGCAGCCAAAGCGACCATGCAGGAGGGCCTGAGAAACAGATTCTTAACTTTTTTAAGCCTTAAGTGATGTTTTTGAGGTGAAAAATGAAAAGTTTGTTTTCAAGTGCCGTCTTCTGGTTGTGCAATGTGGAGATGTAATCCTCTATAAGGAAAATAGAGAGAAAGGTTTGCAGGTTTTTGGTGGATTAAGTGAACGAGATATTCACATTTACATGGAGAGGAGTGAGGCAGGAAAAGGGTAATAATTCAAGTTTTCAATATGGAAAACTGAGTTTGTGTTTGTATTCACAGATATCCAGTTACAGACTTAATATATGCATGTGTTTGCATTTAGATATTAGATGCAAGATTATTCTTTTCTTAATATGCGGAGTAAAAGATAAGGACAGATTCACCGTTTTAACACTTCTCTGTTTCTGGAACAACTTGAAAATTTTCCTTTTTACTAAAATAAACCTCACTTTATCTCTTAGCCATTGGTGTCATAAGCTATGTTTTTCAAATGTGCTGGCCAGATATGGCTCTTTGTGACATATCTAAAGGGTTTTAGAACTGCTACTTAGGAATTTACAGCTTCTGAAAAAATCTGAATGCACCGTCTCCCCTTAGTTCCCTTGTGTTCAAAGTGTATGACCTTTGGTTTCTTGAGTTGGAAATCGGCTCTTGAGTGCAACAAGGAGCTCTCTGCTTCAGGCTGTAGATGGCACCTTGTTGCACTCAAGGGACTAAACATTGATTCAACCCATGATATATGGTTCCAAAATCACTAAATTTTGGTTAGAAATGGTCAGAGCAACAGATAAAAAAACACAAAATCTTCTACCATGGGACATGAAATTCCAACTGTCTTTTGGTGGTTTGAGGCATACAATTTCGAAAGAAAATTTGGCTGGACTTGAGAGGATGGGGTGAGATAACCCTCCCCCCCCCCACCCCCCCATTGCTGATGGATGTTGCATTAGGTAAAGGTTTAACCCTTTCATCTTGCCTGAGAGGATGGAGAAAAAAAATAGCATTGCACTGCATGATCATTCAACCCAAACATCCCTACGGGGCTCTGGGATCAAATTATCACTGAACCTCCCAACAATTATGAAATAAACACTGGAACCCAGTTAATTGAATAGCCACCTAGTCCGTGAAAATTATTCAGTTAACAGGCATATCCAATTAACTGGTAGAGTGTTATTTTTGGCCATCAAAATTTGTTCACATATCTGTGTCTTGTTACAATTTATAGGAGAGTGTCAGTGGGCACTCTCCCATAAATTATAACAAGGCAAATCCTAACAGATTAAATAATATTACTTCAAAGATAATATGAAGCACAGCCACTGAATTTGAAGCCTTTAACTGCAGTACCTACACTTCAGAATAAAGCCCAAATATGGGCTTCCAGCACTACAAGTTTAGAAGGATTTGTTAAATTTTCTGTATTCTAGTGATAGAGCATTTATCTGTTATAGCTTGTTTGACAGCGCTTGGCTTGGTGATTGAACTTCAAACCGAAAAATCAACGATAGTGGCCAGCAGTAACTGCAATGTTTTCCAGTGGTGCCATATATACACAGAATGACACGCGTATGTGAATGGGTTAATAGATATGGCATGATTGCCAGTGCAGAAGGATAGAATCAGAGGCTGCAGGCTTCGAGTTTTATCCTTCTGTGATGGCACAAATGCCATATTGATTAACCCATTCACACGCATGTTTCATTCTGTGTTTATTACATGCCTTCACATCTCTGAAAACAATTATTAGAAGGACATTCCGCAAATCATTTGACTACTACCAACACAAAGAACGCAACCAAATTTGAGAGGGGAACCAGGGTTACTATTTCATCCTCTGAGTTCCAATGTGTTCTATGTGCTTACTGGCATGTAGAATTCCGTGGACGATTTTCAGCTTTCGCTAGCGATTCAAATTGTAATTGCCTTGCACCATTTTTTAGAAAATTCCAGTGAAATTTCGCTTTTAAAAATAGTCAGTCATTGATTTCCATTCCACACATATGTGTGGAACAGATTTTCAGTTTCCGCGTTGTTTAGTTTTGCTGTAGATGTGGATATAATAGAACAGGTGTGTAATAAACTGTATTTCGATGTGCACTTTCCTTCAACAGCTACTAACCCTGCTGGTGCAGAGTTAGTACACTGGGGAGTCAAGACAGTTGGTCATTGCAGTTGGTTCCCTTCAGGTACTCGCACTTCCGCCACCCATAAAACAGTCCAACACATTTATTTATTGGTGTTTAAGGCCACATATTTCTGCACAATGGCTAATCATGACTGAAAAATCTAAAAGTCCAGATTAACCTTCTGCACACTGATGTTTAATCATCAAAATTTCACCCTGCAGATTTCTCCTATAACGAACCGGGAAATTAACCATTGCAATTCAATCTTGTTTGACAGAGCTCAATGAGCTCTGTCAAACAAGATTAAATTGGTTGGACTCCTAGTTGCATTATGGGAAAAATTTATGACTTGAAATTTTAGTACTTAGATATCAGAGTGCAGGGGGTTAATCAATCGTCCAATTTAGAGGACTTTCATTGCAAGCATAAGCATTGGTGACTGAAAAGCATTGATGGCAGGGTGCTATTTTACAAGTAATACAGCTAGTTTACGACAGTAAACAAGCACTTTTTCATTTCTCAGGTTTCACATGGGGGGTCCAGCCCGAAGTGATCCTGACTGTTAAAATTGTCATTAAATCTCAATAAAACAAACACAAAGTATTGTCAAGGTAATTTCTCTGCACTTTACAAGATTTTTTATTCAATGAAAGGGAGTTTACTCTATACCCTACATTCGAAAGTGATTGGCAGGGTAATTTCTCAACACGTTACAAGATTTTTTATTCAATTAAACCTTTACCGAACACAGTAGTTCTTAAATAAATTAAAGTTCACATTTTTCAAAAACAAATTTCACATTTTTTCAATAAAACCATACAAATATGGAAATCATTAGAACCAGCTTGTTGAGCTGATTCTCATGATATCCATATTAGTATGGTTTTATTGAGAAACCGCAGAGATATTTTAGGCTGTGGTAGCCTTTGTCTGGTTAATTTTCTGGCCGTTTTTGGCCACTATGTTTGGTAAAGGGTTAACAGGAGTTTGTTTGTATGCCATTAAAACATGTCAGATTTGTACTAGTGGTAAAAGGTGTGTTTAGAAGCTCTCTTCAATTAACAGGTTATTCAATTAACCATCTGCACTCTGATGCCAAAATGGCAAAGTTTTCAGCAGCAAATATTTCCCATAATTCAGTTCTGTCAAACAAGATATAATTGGTTAAATTAATAGTTAAGCAAGAGAAACACAAAGTGAATGGAGAAAATTTGGTTGTACCAGAGTGCTAAGGGTTAAGATATATCCAATCAGGTGTGTACCATTAAACTTCTGCACGTTCCACAGTTCCTACGGGAAATTCTCCAGGTACATTTCCAAAACTATCAAGAACAAGTGCAGTGCAAAGCCATGTACATATGCCCCCAGCATTCCAGATATTACAATATTCGAAATGTAAAAAGGACTGTAAATTTGTTAAAAGTGAGTGGACGAAAACAAGCTTGTGTCGATAACGATAACCTTTCCCAAATTCAAAAAGAGTTTCTAGTTTTAATTTTAGTAACAAGAGGTCTTAATCGTCGCCTGATAAAATTGTTTAACTCTTAACCCTTTACCCAACGAATTGGCCGCGTAATATGCAAATTCAGCAGTTGAAAAAATTTCAACAAAACCATATCATGTGACCCCTCGTTGGAACGAGCTCGATGAGCTCGTTCCAATGAGGGGGTCACATGATATGGTTTTGTTGAAATTTTTTGAAAAATTTAAAAAAATTATATTTAAAATAATAAATTTTGATATCGTCTGCGTTGGGTAAAGGGTTAACCCACTGAGTATTTTCAAAATATTTTTCAATAACTGGTTGAGTGCTGGTAGCCCATATTTAGGTTTTATTCTGAAGTGTGGGTGCCGCTACTTAAAGCCTTCATATTCTGTGGATGTGCTTCATATTATATTTGAAGTGAAATTATTAAGTCTGAATGATTTTGCCTTTAGGCACTCTCCCACAAATTGTAACAAGTCAAATTTTGATGACTAAAAATAATTCAGCACTCTACCAGTTAAATCTAGTTAGGCAGCCATGACTAGATTTGATGAAAAATTCATCTAAATTTAACTAACGAAATCATTGGTCAAAAAGTCCATTAAATTTACAACAGAGAAATTTAGCTAAATGTGCCCAAACCATACTTATTTCAGTAGCAAGAGATTTTGTGTCCTGGGCAGTTATTTATTTTGTTTGTGTTTAAGGTCACATACTTATGCACAATGGCTAATCGTGACCGTGACAGTTTTACGGGTGGAGAAAGCCGGAGAGAACCACCAAGCAGTGACGAGCAACTGTCAGCTCAACATTCTCTGTTCAAGCTCTGCTCAAGCAGGGTAACAGCAGCTGAAGACGTGCACCATCGATGTGCAGTACGCCTTAGTACAAGGCGTCATCATGCCCCCATGAAGGCTATCAGGATAAAGTGCCTTGCCCAAGGACATAACATGGGTCGTCCCGGACGGGGATCAAACTCGGAACCTCTAGCATAGAAGTCCAACAGTCTACCACTGAGCCACCACGCCCCCTTCCTGGGCAGTAATATCCGCAAGCAGCATGCAAATAGTTATATTGTTTAACCCTTTGAACCTGAAAGGCCATTTTTCCGGTCCAGGATCGTGATACGACCTGAACTCATAAAGTAGATATAGCTGCTCAGTGAATTTGTGTGAAAGACCAGTTGAGATTTTTAACCCTTTACCTAACATGAAAAGCAGACGACACTTGCAAAAAAAAATTCTTGAATAACTAAATTTTTTCATTTTTTGTCTCAAAAACATAGGTTATGACCCCTCGTTGGAACGAGCTCGACGAGCTCGTTCCAACGAGGGGTCATAACCTTTGTTTTTGAGACAAAAAATGAAAATATTTAGTTATTCAAGAATTTTTGAAATTAATTGGCGATTTTTGAGAATAGCGCTGGCCGGTTTTAGCCATTACGTTGGGTAAAGGGTTAACATGTAGCCCCAAGGCTGCACATTGAAAATATTGATCTAACTTCCTCCAAGTAACGAATATAGACTCTACCAGTTCACAGTTCTGAACTGGCATGGGATATACCATTGGGGTCAAAAGGGTTCTTATCACATTCAGCAAATATAGTAATAACATGCTAAATCTATTTTATCTAGGGTCTGTTGGGGGAATATTGTTTTTTTTGTTATTGCATAAAATCACTCAAACTTTCAAAACACATTTTGAAGCAAAGGAAAAAAAAATCTCAAGTGCACTCCCTCTCATTTCCACATTCTGACAGATGAATCTGAGGAAGAGGATTTAACCCTTTACCCAACATGAAAAGCAGATGACACTTGCAAACAAAATTATAGAATAACCAATTGTTAGCATTTTTGCGTCAAAAACATAGCTTATGACCCCTCATTGGAATGAGCTCATTCCAATGAGGTATGATTTTGAGGCAAAAAATGAAAAAATAATGAAAATGGAATTACAATTTTTGTCAATAGCGCTGGCCAGTTTTGGCCGTTACGTAAGGTAAAAGGAATATTCTTCATATTGCACTAAGTTAAAGTTCCAGAGGTCCCATAGGGAGCCCAAATATGATTGCGGGGACTTGATTTGAACAAACTTGGCTCTGACCCACCTTAAGGAGGCTCTATACCAATCATCAAACCATTCCGATTGGTGGATCTGAAGATTTTAAAATGAAAGTGTCAGTGCAGCTTAACTTGACTGTGAGTAGTGTTTGATGAAGGATAATGTTCCAATGTTTATAAAAGGATTATGAAATAAGAAAAGAATTGTGATAATTGAGAATATGTTAATTTCTGTTCCCTGTAGGCTATGTTTTCAATAAGAATAATTTGAATGTAGACTGTACTAAAGAATTGAGACCTGGGCTGATGTTGCCCTAACAGTTAACGTATGTCAACCAAAGTTACCAAGTTACAGTAAAGTTATTCCAAAATGAGTAATCCTACCAAGTTACAATGAAATCCCTTCATAAATATAACTTGTAGACTTTGCTAAAGGAATCTAGTTCATATGACGATCATGACAAAAATAGGAGAGTCACATCCAGATATCATACTTAGTTATCTTACCAAGTTACAATGAAACCCCTTTATAAAGGAACCTAGGTCACATGACCAGGTGACAGTAACAGCTGACCGAACGTGACCAAAATATGACGGTCTCATCTAGGCATCATACCAAGTTATCCTTCCAAATTACAATGAAATTGCTTCATAAATATGAACTGTAGACTGCTAAACAAATCTAGGTCACATGCCTGTGCGGCTGCCACGGTTGACCGGACATGGCCAAAATAGGATGTAGTGATCCACTCCGCTGTTGTTTCTTTGGTGACATTTCCCAACTGTGGCATAAAGCCTGTTACTGAAATACTCGTTTCCATTTCTAAAGTTGTGAAAACTCAGAGTTGTGCGCTTTGTGTTTTGTGTGAGGGTGGTTTTTCGCCTCGTTCGTACATATTTTATTTCGTCTTTCTGCTTTGAAGTTTGGTAAAAAGTAGTTTAAACAGTTACGGAATGTAATAAGAATTGAATGCAATTTTTATAATCTATATTGGTGTATGAACATGTGGGAATGGGTACAAATTGTATGAATCCCTTTGGGATTCATACATAATTTGTACCCATTCCCGCACGTTCATACTCCAATAAAGATTATAAAAAGTACACTCAATTCTTAAGGAAATGTTGATAGTGTAAAGTTCATGCCGGAAAGATGGACGACAGACAGAAAGTGATCACTTAAGCTCCCCCTGACTTACAGGTCGGGTGAGCTAAAAATGAGAGGACAAAACCAACTTGTGTTGATAGCTTTTCTCCTTACTGATCTATCAAAGGACATTGAGATTGCACTGTTGATGCTTTAAATGCTTTCAAGGAAAAGATATCTTACAATATTTTTAAAGTCCAACAAGGGACAAAACTCGAGTAAAAATTATTAAAGAAGGTGAACCCTATGCTTCCCCTATGTTGTTCTGTCAGCATAACAAAGAACAGCAAACCGTTTCCTAATTTTACTGCCTATTAAGGTTTTTCTAGGCAAGACAGACAGTATATAAGCCAAATGAGCTCCACCCTATGTTGATGGCCTTTCCCCCATGCTTGTCTATCATCACACCAATGGACATTAAAATTTGTTTTCAATGCTTGAGTTACGATACAAAATATTTGTTCAGACAAGAAATCCCACTATATTTCAAAGGACAAGGACTATATCTTTTGCTAAAAATCATCGGATAAAACCCACCCAAATGTTTTCGCCTTTCATGAAAAGGCAACAAGTTAGCACTATGGATGTTGAAGTTGCAACAAAAAAGGTATGTGCAGACAAGAAAAAAAACTTAAGAATGAGTGAACATTCCTCATCCTTTGTGGAGTCTTCCCCAAAGCTGATCTACAATCATACCACAGCACATTTATATTGGATTATCAATGATTTTCTACACAATGGCCAAACACAAAATACCAATATATTTCAGAGTTCGAAAAAGACTGTTATATAAGGTAAGAATGAGAGGATGAAACCCAGCTTGTGTCAGCGTTTCCCCCATGCTGGTCCACAACCACTTGAATTATAACTCTCAATGTTGGTACAGGTGGATGGGCAGATCTCTTGGCTATATAAATACCCCCAACCCACAGAACTTCTAATTGTTTTTAATAATTGAGGAGAGGGGATTAAAATTTATTTATTTATTGGTGTTTGAGGTCACATATATTCTGCACAATGGCTTATGACCACAACATGGAGATAAAACAAAGTTTAGTCAATTGTTCATACCCATGCTGCCCATTTTAGAGGACTTCCACCCCACACATTGGTGACTGGGTCCTATTTTACCAATATTTAACAACCACTGCTTCACTTCCTGGGGTTCCCATGTGGAGGATTAAAATTTAACTGGTAGAGTGCTAAATTATTTTTTCAAATGCGATTTGTAACGCAAGTATTTTTCTTCAAGGGTACCAAACTAGGAGCAACAGAAGCCCCAGTGTAGTAAAATTTTGTTCATAAACAATTGTTTGTTACAATTTATTGGAGAGTGCCTTGTAATAAAACAATCTACTTGAACATTTTTTGTGTTTCAATTGCTGAGCAAACAAGGTAATGAATAGTGTAAAGCCACTGTAATAGTGGCTTTCAGCACTTTTCAGTAGAGCCCTGACAGTTCTTGCACTCAACCAGTTAAACAATCAAGCTGAGGAAGGCCATTGTAAAATTTTAGACAGCATACTGTGTACAGTCATACCCTTGTGAGTGTTACCAGTACATATTCCGTAGTGGAAAAACCATTTTTTTTTTTTTTATTAGGGTTTAACGACATGTTAACAGCCAGGGTCATATCATGTCGGTGAGTTTTACGGGTGGAGGAAGCCAGAGAGAACCACTGAGCAAAGACGAGCAGCTGTCAGCTCTCCATCATCGTAACTCCAAACTCTGCACCGCGGCACAGGCAGGGTTAGATTGGTTGAAGACATGTGCACCTTCGACTTGCTGTACGCCTTAGTCCACAGCGTCATCATGCCCCCATGTAGGCAATCGGGATTAAGTGCCTTGCCCAAGGATGCAATGCGTGAGTGCTAATCGGTCAATGAAATGGTCACCCTCCAACTACTAACCGCACTCGACGTTGCTCAACTTCAGTGATCTGATGAGAACCGGTTACCACGACGCCACTGCGCCCCCAAACAAACTTGTATATATTAATTTACAAATTCAGTCCTCAAGAGCTTAGTTCTGATGTTGAATTTCTATGTCTTCTATGTTTGTGCAGAACATGTTCCAATATACGAATTTTGTATAGTCTTTCTTATGGAAGGAACAGTACATTAACAAGTCCAGCCAATCATTCAAAACTGTCTGGTGCCCATGGTAGTCATTAGTGCCCGGGTCCTATTTTACCAGTAGCACAGGCTTGTTTACTTACCACAGTAAACAAGCACTGCTTCGGTTCCCACAGGTAACTCAGAATCTATGACAAAAATACCAAAGTTGATTCTCAATGTTTTCTTTATAAGAATAATTTGCATGAATGTTATAAGCACTGCTCCAGTTTCTGGGTTCCAACTGGGAAAGATTAATGAGTTAACCCTTTACCCAATGCAGACGATATCCAAATTTATTATTTTAAATATCATTTTTTAAATTTTTTCAAACAATTTCAGCAAAACCATATCATGTGACCCCTCTTTGGAATGAGCTTGATGAGCTTGTTCCAAAGAGGGGTCACATGATATGGTTTTCTTGAAATTTTTCGAAAAATAATATTTCTTTGTGCATTACGCGGGCGGATGCGGGCGATTCATTGGGTAAAGGGTTAAAGGATCAAGAAAAACAAGAGATTATGTATAAATTTGTTGTAATTTATTTTCAGTCAATTCTGAAATTACAGGATTTAACAAGAAAACGAGTGAACAATGCTCACTGCTAGTGTAACATTACTGATACTGACAAACTCCAACTGTTGTATCAAAAACGTCATTTGCAAAGTTGTACGAGTTCTTTTAACAAAGAAATGCCTGTGACAGGGATATAATGCATTAGAATGAATTCATTTTTTGTGCATGCAAAAATGAGGGAATGAAACATTAAATCTGAAAATCTGCAAACTTAAATCCGGTTGTGCAAACAAACAAAAAATCCACTTGGCTTCCTGTGTATAATTTTAACATATCTATAAAGCATAATTAACTCTTCGAAGCCGGCAGTAGAGGTTTCTTGCCTGTGATGCAATACGGCAGGTAATCTGGCTGTGACAGTTCGGCTATCTTTGGGCTGGGGGAGAATTAAACACTGAGCAGGTGCTTCTAGTCAAGTGCCATCTGCCTATTCACGACACTCGACTAGAAGCACCTGCTTTACTGTAAGTTTTTCGCGGTATGTCATGTTCAATAAATTCATTCTGATTCCCCGGCTTCTAAGAGTTAAAAGTGACACTGAGAATAATTTTGGATGCATGCCATAATTTGGGGTAATAAAGAGAAAGCATGACGGCTGCAACAAAATATTTTGGATACAAAAATCTGGACTGAAAATGAATGATCTATTAGAATGAATAAGCATGTCTCTGATACTGTGTTTGGTCACCATGAATTGCCAAAAAAAACAGTACGTGGAGAGTGAATTATCTGAGTGGAGATTCCACTCAAACAATAATTGCAAATTTGTTGCAAAGCAGAACAAGCACAAGCAAAGTTCCAGCCAACGGACATCCGGGTTATACCCGGAGGTCCATTGGCTGAAACATTGATTGTGTTTTTGTCTACATGTACATAATTTGACAATGATGCTTTGGGTGATAACTCCACTCCCCAGGTGCTTTAGTTACAATCCACTCCCCACGTACTGTACATGCGGCCTTTATAACCTCTTGGGTAATTTTTTTTTTTTTTGGTATAAAGACGCTTTCAACAGCCAGGGTCAACTCGTGTCGGACATTTTTATGGGTGGAGGAAGTTGGAATACCTGGAGAAAACCACCAAGCAACTGTCACTCCCAAACATACAAACTCCACACAAGCAGGGTTAGCATTAATTGAAGACAAGTGTACCATCGACATGCAGTATGCCTTAGTACACAATGCCGCCATACCGCCATGTGGGCAATTGGGAATGAATACTCATGGGTACTGTGCACAAATACAAATATTGAGCCCTGTGACTTAAAAAAGAACACTAACACACACTCAAAAAAAAATTCAGGTTGAGAAGCATTTTGTTCTCGGGAGAAGACCAAAGTATTTGCGCACACCAGAGGTGGATTCAGATGGGAATAGATTGTTTTTGTTTCCGATGTTTTGTCGCAGGTTGTGAGTTCCGATCTGGATGGTACTTTACCCTCCACTGAATCAAAATTTCAAACTAAAAAGACAAATCATGAATAATTTTCTCAAAAGGCATCCAGGGGGTGACCGCATTAATTTGTGTTAAACTATACATACAGAAATGCATACTAATGAGCAGACATGAATGGAAAATAAGTATGCACAGGGTATTTTTTGTTCGGGTTTGCATCGCAGTTTGTGAATCAAGATCTCCCATGTGCGAACCAATCACCGAAATTTGGTTCGCATTGTGCGATTAAAAATTTTATGTGCTCATCCAACATTCCAATTCTAAAATGGTAAAACTACAGATAAACAGTGAAACAATACACCAATTTATTTGGTCATGCAAAATAATAAATTTAACCACCATTTTATGAGTGTTTTCAAATCAGTTGACAGAACTCCTCTATTGTTTTCTACGATGTCAGTGCTTATAAATTAGCTCCATTGACGTGCACCACCAGTCATTCTTTATATCATCTTCCACAACTTTTTTCGTTCGGGTGGATCGATTCGAAAATTGCAAAGCGGAAGTCGAATCATGAGCTGCAAGAGCATATTTCAATCCCTCATGTATTCATTTTTCATTGCCAACCCACAGGCCAGGGTAGTTAATGTATTTGGTAAGGTTATTTGATCAGATGACTACTTACCTATTTTTGTCATAATTACCAGTGCCTGTGACTAAAATTGTCTTTATTCGAAAACTGAAACGTACATGTGGAAGGGTGTGCTTAGACTCAGGGGCCACTTGATAAGTCACATTTGTAAAGTTAGGGATGGGGGTTATGCTCGAGTATGAGCTCGGACCCGAGAGTAACCGTGCAGTGCAGTATGTGAAAGAAATTTGGGGGGGGGGGGGGGGGGGGGGGGGGCTGAAGTTTAAATTACTAAGCAATTTTCCAGGACAGCAATAAAAACTGTCAATCAGATTTTTGAAAACAAAAAATACCCTGATGCATGATTACTGCAGTGCTTTTGCAAATTTTTCAACCCACAGTTGAAATTCTCAGTCCACTTTCTTCCCCATAACATTGTAGTGAAATAACATAAGTTATGGTGATGAATTGATGGCAAAATGGTCTGAGATTTGCAGCTTGGAGTTTGTTAAATCAGATATTCCTGCCCAAAGATGCAAAAATCCTGCCACTAATATAAGTATAATTCAGGAACATTTAACCCTTTACTCAACATAGACGATATCAAAATTTATTATTTTTTCACATTTTTCAAAAAATTTCGACATTACCACATATTGTTTCTGCACCCCCCCCCCCCCACCCCAACTCCTTCACTTTAATGAGCTTGTTCCAATGAGAGGGTTACAGGACATGGTTGTGTTGCAATTTATTGGAAAATAAAATTTTTTCAACTGCTCAGTTTTGTAAATTATGCAGGCGGATGCAGTCGATTCATTAGGTAAAGGGTTAACTACATTTTCTCCATAATGATAGGACTTCTTGACAAATGATTTTGTGAGGCAAATTTAGATGAATTTTCCATCAAATCTGGTTAAGTCTGCTTCAAAGCAAACATGACTCGATGTGCAGAAAAATATATTGAAAATACTCAGCGGGTTAAGAGTTAAGAGAATAGATGTTGGTCAACTTCCCCTTATTCCTAAACACCTGTGTGTGAATTCTATAGCATTAGTACTAATTAATGTTAAGTTTATGATATCATGAAGATGTGTACGCAGATCTGACAATAATCTTTACTTATCATTTTTTGGAAAGCTTAACAATAAATGATAGTGAGCCTACTCCTGCTTGCTTGCTTGATTGCCTGCCTGTCTCGCTCCCCCCGCTCCCCTACGAGCTCTGTCCAGATATTGTTAGTCAAATTTTTATTCTACAGATGTAAAATAGTGATGAGATTTCCAGGTTATAAAAAAAAGTGATGAGGCAGCATTTCAATGATGAGGGAGGTGCCTGAGAACCCAGTGTTGTTTTTTTAACCCTTTGAGACTTTAATTATCCTGACATTCAAACATCACTGGGAATTCAGTTTCTTCAACGTTTTTCAAAATGTGACGTCAAAAGTCGGAAAGTACAAATGAGATATTTTTCACATTGGTGATTATCTAGTGGCGGGCTAGATTATTTTTGGGCGTCTGAATTTTTCATTCAAAACTTGTTTTATTGCAAATTATTGGAAAGTGCCCAGGGACACTCTCCAATAATTTGTAATAAAGCAAATTTATATTTAAATAAACAAAATATTATTTGTGTGTGACTGAATATGAAATATAAGCAAGGGAAGTGTTGGCTTTTGCTCTGGTATCCTCGTTTTTTGAAAGCCCTGATAGAGGCGTCAAGCACTCAACCAGTTAAGAAGTCTTGACAGCAGGATTATATGATAACAATTGGCTCAACGGTGGTCACTGAGCACTATTCGGGAGAGAACAGGAATTGAGGTTAAAACTTTTAAAAATCAAAAAATAATAACAAAACAAATGTCCACAAAGTATCAACGTGCTGTTTGATTTCGTACGTCATAAGACGTACAGAAGTATCAACGCGATGTTTGATTTCGTATGTCAGAACACGTACAAAAGTACCAAAGGGTTAATAACCTAGGCCCAAGAATTTAGTATCTCTGGAGCCTTGTACAAAAATAGAACATGTTTTAAGTCGCACTCGTATTATAAACAATTGTACTGGTCATTATATCAGGCACAAGTAAATTGATGCCTGTCAAACATGAAAGGTGAGCTTTAAGTGATGTTGACAGGGCACTCATTTTCAGGTTTCGCAATATGAAATCCAAGAATGTAAAGAAAATGGAATGATCAGAATATGCAGATATATTTAGTAGGGTTTAATATATTCTCTGGTTTTGAAGGGAATGGGAATGAAATTACCCTCAGAACCAGGAAATTTCCCAGATAATATCAAGCAAATTTACGAGAGTAACAAGGTGCATATATTTTTAACGAAAATGAGCAAATTTTATTGGCAATCTGCCATCCCCGAAACAAAAAAGTCTTCATTTTCAAAATCACTAGTATTATCACCTCTACCTTCTCCAACATAACCACCCTCTACACAGTCGTCACCAGTCTCCTCTGCTTCAGAAGCAGAGGAGACTGGTGACGGCAGTGAAGAGGCGGTTGATGCTGAAGGAGGTAGTGAAAAGTGATACTGGTGATTTTGAAAATAAAGAGGAGTTTAAACTATGAAAAGAGTGAAGATCTTGCCGCTGGAGAGGGGGATCCTCCAGGTCTGGTTGAGATCTACAGTGATTTTGCGTAAAAGGCTCGTCAGGAACCAGGACTGTAAAAATATCAGGTGTGGAAGGAACGACGAAATCCTACAAAGTAACGTTGGGCAGTTTTTCAATTCAGAAAACTTCTGTTCAACACACAAACAGTGCCACGCTTGATTCCCGGCTTTGTGCTTTTTATTTCCCGGATACTGGCACAGGCTTTCGGAACCAGAAACCCCGGAATTCCATCCCGGGATTAAACACTGCACAAACCATTGTGTAATGGAGAAAGAAGTACATCATTCATGCAACAAATACTCCTTCAAGCAGAGGAGACTGGCGGAGACTGAAGATGGAGTTGATGTTGAAGGAGGTAGCAGGCCTTTAAATTACCCCAATTGCACGCCATTTACAGGTGTGCCCAAATTAGAGGTGTGAAGGCATAAAAATATATAAATTCTCTGTGGCTCTTCCACATTTTACAGTAACTTTCATCATAATATGACAATAGAAACACGATGAAAGGCATGGCAATAAAACATAACAGGATAAGACTTATTTCTGGTTTTCATGTCCCCAAATTAGGGGAAAACAGTGTGCCCAAAATAAATGAATTTAAAGGCCTGGGAGGTAGTGAATAGTGATACTAGTGATTCTGAATGAAAACGATAAGTTTGAAGTTGGTGAAGATCTTGCTATTGAAGGGGGTGGGGTGCTCCAGTATTTATTTATTTATTGGTGTTTAAGGTCACATACTTATGCACAATGGCTAATCGTGATCGTGACAGTTTTGTGGGTGGAGGAAGCCGGAGTACCCGGAGAACCAACGAGCATCGACGAGGAACTGCAAGCTCAACATTCTAACTCTTTTCAAGCTCCGCTCAAGCAGGGTTACTGCGATTGAAGACATGTGCACCATCAACATGCAGTACGCTTTAGTACACGGTGTCATCTTGCCCCCCATGTAGGCAACCAGGATAAATTGCCTTGCCCAAGGACACAACGTGGGTCGTCCTGGAAGGGATCGAACTTGGGACCTCTAGCATAGAAGTCCAATAATCTACCACTGAGAAACCGTGCTCCCAAGGGGTGCTCCAGAACTGGTTGTAAGCTACAGCGATCAGCTGAAAAAGTTTCGTCAGGAATCAGGACTGTTAAAAATTTCAAGTGAGAAAGGCATTACGAAATCCTACAAAGTTTTTGTTTGGGCAGTTTTTCCAATTCAGAACACTTCAGTTCAATACACAGTGCCACGCTTGATTCCAGGTTCCATGCTATCAATATCCAGGGTGTCAGGACTGGCTTTCAGAACAGAGAACTCAGGAATTCGCATTCCCGGGATTAAACCCTAACATTTAGTCCATGATTCCACCATAAAATACAAGGCAATCCAATGACATCCACACCTTTTCTGTCTCTGTCTATACCAAACCATATCATGTGACCCCTCATTGGAACGAGCTCAACGAGCTTGTTCCAAAGAGGGGGTCACCTGATATGGTTTGGCTGAAATTTTTTGAAAAATTCTGTTTTTTTAGCTGCTGAATTTGCAGATTACGCAGGCGAATGCGGTCGATTCATTGGGTAAAGGGTTATTTATTTATTTATTGGTGTTTTAAGGTCACATATTTCTGCACAATGGCTAATCATGACCATGACAGTTTTACGGGTGGTGGAAGCCGGAGTACCCGGAGAGAACCACCGAGCAACTGTCAGCTTCCTAACTCCACACAAGCAGGGTTAGCATTGGTTGAAGACAGATGCACCCAACATGCAGTACTCCTTGGTACACAGCGTCACTGTGCCCCCACATGGGCAATGGGGGTGAAGTGTCTTGCCCAAGGACACAACGCGGTTGCCGCAGGTGGGATTCGAACCGAGGACCTCTCGGCTTGCAGCCTGCACCTCTACCAACTGAGCCACTGCGCCCCCCCACCCCTATAATATACATAAAATGAACATTTGTGAACAGACACTGATTTTGTATAATCAAATTTTAGCGATTCATTTCATACCCATAATTTGGAGAGAAAAAAAAAACACACCCAAGAGTATTGATGGAGTAAACTAGATAATGAATTGTTATGGATAATTAACAAACAATATTATAAAGGGTCATAACTCTGGAAAACAAGACTGCAAAAATCAAAATTCCTTTCCACATGCACATCAATTTCACACCTCTATTTCACACCAACTTTCATAAAAATCAACCATGAAATGTAGGAATTAACTCTTTACCCAACACAGAAAATATCAAAATTATTTTAATTACTATTTTTTAAAAGTTTTAAAAAATTTCAACAAAACCATATCATGTGACCTTTCATTGCAACGAGCTCACTGAGATCGTTTCAATCAGGGGTCACATGATATGGTTTACTTGAAATACTTTTAAAAAATTTATTTTTTTTCCAACTGCTAAATTTGCAAATTATGCAGGAGGATGTGGGCGATTCATTAGGTAAAGGGTTATGAGAATAACATTTGTGATGTCCATTAAATGATAAAAAGTGCAGTAACTCTGGAAAAACTGGAATCTAAAATTCTTTTCCCCATTTGCATGTCCACTTCACACTCATACTTCACACCAAATTTGGTAAAAATCCGACAAGAGGTGTTGGAGTTCAACAGACAAACATTTATGATGGATACACCCAACCGTACTTCATCGGCAGGGGATTATAAAATTGGGAATCCCAACACAAAACAAAGTGGGGAATCTAAAATCCCTGGTTGCAAGTTCTGTGGGATTTTGCAGCACTTTCGACTGATCAGTAAATGAAAAATACTTCAGTTACGGTAATTAACATTAAAAATTTAAAATTAATGCTAGAATCAAATTGACTCTCGCTGAATGTTCATTTGTTTCTTATCATAGATTCTGAAAGTGTCCTTAAAGGTAGGAGAATTCTTATTTTTTGCCTTCTCCTAATAAGGTAACACTCTGAAGTAGCAGTTGTATTGAAGTCGTGGCTGCCTCTTCAGGCAGCCAAAACACCAAATGAAACTACTTTCAAGGTACTGTTAACTGCAATCAGCGAGACCACCAAAAAAGCTGCATGTTGTAATGTGTATTCTACAAATACATGTCAGCCAAGATGCTTACCAAAATTGGCACTACGGAATGTCCAAGGATGAACCCTTTACCCAATGCAGACGATATCAAAATTTATTATTTTAAATACCATTTTTTTTAATTTTTCAAAACATTTCAACCAAACCATATCATGTGACCCCTCATTGGAACGAGCTCAACAAGCTCGTTCCAAAGAGGGGGCCACCTGATATGGTTTGGTTGAAATTTTTTGAAAAATTCTATTTTTTTAGCTGCTGAATTTGCATATTATGCAGGCGAAGGCAGTCGATTCATTGGGTAAAGGGTTATTTATTGGTGTTTTAAGGTCACATATTTCTGCACAATGGTTAATCATGACCATGACAGTTTTACGGGTGGAGGAAGCCGGAGTACCCGGAGAGAACCACCGAGCAACTGTCAGCTCCCCATCATACTAACTCCACACAAGCAGGGTTAGCATTGGTTGAAGACAGGTGCACCATCGACGTGCAGTATGCCTTAGTACACAGCGTCACCGTGCCCCCACATTGGCAATGGGGGTGAAGTGTCGAGCCCAAGGACACAACGCCGTTGCCGCAGGTGGGATTTGAACCGAGGACCTCTCGGCTTGCAGCCTGCGCCTCTACCTACTGAGCCACCGTGCCCCCGGGTAAAAGGTTAAACACAAATAAATATGCAAATTTAAAGTTTACTATGGATTCTGAATCCAACCAATAAGGCAGTACATGCCTCAGAAAACTTAGTGCTGCTTACTCTAGTGGTGTGATGCGTTTTGCTTACCAGGAGACTAGTGATGAGCCGACAAATTGGTATATATATTGGCCATCAGACGATAAGCACCCATCGGTTGACAATCGGTAGTCGGGGGTTGTGAGATCAGTAAAAAAAATTATCAACATTTCCTCAATTCATCATCCAGATTTAAGACGTATTTATTGAAATGACTCGAGTGGTTTGTAATTCGGTTTTATCTCATCAAATTTCACCGAGCACTGGCAGAAATTGAGATAACCATGTTCAGTAAAGTGATGAGTGTTGACTTGAAATCTGAAAACGACAGCAAGAAATTGCAGGAACTTGCTTATGACATTTTGTATATTACCTCTGTTTCATTTCTGGGACAGCTTCCATAAAAGATAAAACTGTAGTGTTCGGGTTTATGTTGGTTTCATTTCTTTTTATTCTGCCATGATTTCGTTTTATCAAATATTATGTAGGCAAAATGGCAGCACCCATTATTAAAATGAAAGTGCTCCTCATCAATAATTAGATCGTTAATTAAAGCCCTCAACATTGATAACAAACACCGCTAAAAGCATTGACGGGATTGGGGGTTTTAAACAGTGTTTAGCTCATTCCAATGAGGGATCATACGCTACGTTTTTGAGACAAAAATTGAAAATTTTTAGTAATTCAAGAATCTATTTTGCATGTGTCATCTGCTAACCGCATTGGGTAAAGGTTTACTTAAGAATGACCAGTTCTAGCTACTGATACAGTATAATGATCATGCAAGTGAACAAGTATGTCACCACATAACTTGCATGCTTTACTCTGTCTCATATAATTGACGTGAGTCAGTGTGACAATGTTTGTCTGTTTTGGAGCCAGTTTGTTCCTTTGTTAACCCAGAAAATACAGTAGTTCGAAAGTAACGGTTAATCGCTCAATTACTTTTTTGATCGATCAAGACATTGATAATTGGTTAATCAATTAATCGGTTAACCGTTTCAATTCTACTGACATCGGCATTGACAATCTGCCAATTTTGTACCCAAAACATCAGCATTTGGGTGACGGGTCATTTGTCTTATCAAAATTTGTGAGCTGGATTTCACATTCTTTACTGGTGTCTAGGGTCACTATCAGCATCTATGGCTATATCATGACAACAACTCACATATAGTTCAGCCTACTGTTCAAACATTTCCTTTGCTGCCCACATCAAAGTACTCTCATCCCCAAGTTTTGTTTCCAGGTCCCATTTTACCACTAAAACCAAATTTGTTCACAGGGGATTTCGGGGTTCAATTTTTTTTATTTATCGGTGTTTGAGGTCACATATTTCTGCACAACGGCAAATCATGACCACAACATGGAGATAAAGCCAAGCTCAGTCGATCATTTATACCCATGTTGCCCATTTTTGAGGACTTATTTATTTATTTATTGGTGTTTAAGGTCACATACTTATGCACAATGGCTAATCATGACTGTGACAGGTTTATGAGAGGAGGAAGCCGGAGAGAACCACCGAGCAACGCCGAGCAGCTGCCAGCTTCTCAACATCGTAACTCTGCACTGCAGCACAGGCAGGGTGAGATTGGTTGAAGACATGTGCACCATCGACATGCAGTACGCCTTAGTACACGGCGTCATCATGCCCCCATATGCACAATAGGGGTTAAGTGCCTTGCCCAAGGACACAACGCAGGAGTCCTAATTGACCGTCCGAGGACTAACCGGGCTCAACGTTTTAGAGGACTAACACCCCAAGCATTGGTCACTGGGTCTTATTTTATCAGTAAAACATAGTTTGTTTGCCACAGCAAACAATCACTGCTTCACTTCCCAGGGATCAGGGGCCAATATAGGCTGCTCTGAACAAAAAATGCAATGCGAAGCATTTGTTTGAACTGGCCAATCTTGAAATTTCTCACCCCTCCCAAAGTTTAGAAGCAAACCCTTATACAGTGGAGCCCACTTAATTGGATATCTCTTAATTGTATATCCCCTGTTAATTGAATATAATTTTCAAACACAAAACCATTTACCATACCTTCAGTACAAATTTGCTCTGTTAATTGCATATGGGTTGTTGAGTAAACTCCTGTTAATTGTATATAAATTTTTATATGTCGAAAAAATGACTGTGACACGCACCAAATTCCCCTTATTTATCAACCTTTTTGGCCTCACTATATCCAATACAGGCATTTATTCTATTATATCTTGTTTGACAGAGCTCTATGAGCTCTGTCAAACAAGATATAATAAAATAAATGCTCAGTTTACCTCCAGAACACAGGAAACTGATCAAATCCCTGTTAATTGTATACTCCTGTTAATTGAATAATTTTCACTGGCAAAATGGATATTCAATTAACAAGCTTCTACTGTATCCAGCATACATTGTAAATTACAGTGGTCACTGGAATACTTACTATTATTTATTTATTTATTTATTTATTTATTTATTGGTGTTTTTAAGGTCACATATTTCTGACTAATGGCTAACCATGACCATGACAGTTTTATGGGTGGATGAAGCCGGCGTACCCGGAGAGAACCACCGGGCAACGGCGACCAACTGCCAGCTCCCCAACAGACCAACTCCACACAAGCAGGGTTAGCATTGGTTGAAGACAGGTGCACCATCGACGTGCAGTACGCCTTCGTACACAGCGTCACCGTGCCCGCATGTGGGCAATGGGGGTGAAGTGTCTTGCCCAAGGACACAACGCGGTTGTCGCAGGTGGGATTTGAACCGAGGACCTCTCGGTTTGCAGCCTGCACTGGAATATACTAACAAGAAGTTAACACAATACACTATCCAACCAAATATCGATTAAATTATCTCATTCTTTGATAAATAAGACTGAAAATACTCAAAACAATTTTTTTTTTAAAACAAGGGCAAAAAACTTTGAAAATATTAACACACTCAACAATCATCACAAACAAGAACATATCATACAACAATCTCACACAAAACTTCAATGTGGAGTAAATGAATGACTTTTCGAACTCATATATTCACTCAACAAAACATTTAGCACTGCAAATAAATGGGGAAGAGTCAAGCCTGAATATAAGCAACCCGTCATTTGCAAAATGGGGGTTCCCAGAGGGTGAATTTGCTGATGCTACCCCATACAGTGGGCCAATTTATCCTCTAGGTACCTCTCTGTTTTGGCTTGAGACCTTGATTCAGAGTGAGGTTCACAGAGGATTAATTTTGTGATGCTACCCTGCTGTGCAGGGTAGCATCACCAAATTCACCCTCTGGGGACCTCATTTTGCAGATGACAATCTGCTTATTTTCAGGCTTGGGAAGAGTCAGAGTCACACAAGCTCATTGCTTGTACAACACTCATTTTGTGGAGAGGGGATTACTTAAAAACATTTGCAGAGTGGAGTTTCCACCTAGACAAAATCTCTCAGTTTGAAAACGGCATAATGAAGGACAAGCAAAGGTTTAGCCAAAGGACATCTGGTGGTCCAAAGGATAAAATTATACCTGTCCTTATGTATTATGTCAAGAACTGACAATGGGAGGAAATTCGAATCTGAGTATATGGTGGTAATTCACTCCCCACGTACTTTAAATTATCACAAGGTAAGTTTGTTTTAGCACTGATTTCTTCTAAAGCAATGCTGGACATTTTTTCGATGCACCAATTTTAGACATGTGCTTTATCACAGGAGTTTGGACTAAACTTTCACAGGTGGGTTTACTGCCAATCCGTAGAATGATTTACTGTTTATTTATTGGTGTTTAAGGTCAGACACTTAAATGCACAATTGCTAATCATGAGAACTCACAAAATGGAGATAAAGCTAAGTTTATTCTAGCGTTTATAACCATGTTGCCCATTTTAGAGGACATTCATTGGTGACTGGGTCCTTTTTTTCTGGTTCACTTTCCCAGAGTTTCCATGGGGAGCTTAAAACAATACTGCATCAATACCATCATTGTTTTGAAATTATCTGTATATTGTAAGTAACGGTTCGGTTTCAAACTTTCAACATTTATTTATTTAATTATATATTAGGGTTTAATGACACTTTAACAGCCAAGGTCATATCGTGTCTGTGACAGTTTTACAGGTGGAGGAAGCCGGAGTACCCAGAGAGAACCACTGAGCAACGACGAGCGGCTGCCAGCTCCCCAACATCGTAACTCCATACTGCAGCACAGGCAAGGTCATATTGGTTGAAGACATGCACACCATCGATGTGCAGTATGCCTTAGTACACGGTATCATCGTGCCCCCATGTGGACAGTCGGGGTTAAGTGCCTTGCCCAAGGACACAATGCGGGAGTCTGAATCGACCGCTCAGACGGTCACCCATCCAAGGACTAACCGGGCTCAACGTTGCTTATCTTTGGTGATCTGACGAGAACTGGTTATTTATTTATTGGTGTTTAAAGACATATATTTTTGCACAATGGCTAATCATGACCACAACATGAGTATCAACTCAAGACCAAGGGTGCAAGTTAATAAGCCATGTTGCCCATTTCAGAGAGGGTTTGCACCTCCCAAGCATTGGTGACTGGGTCCTATTTTCCCAGTAAAACAGAGCCTGTTTACTGCAGTTAACAGGTACTTCTTCACCTCCCTGAGTTCTCGCGGGGAGACGAAAACCAGTTACTGCAACGCCAGTGCACCTCAAACTTTAAACATTAAAGTTGATATTGGGAAAATGCTGAATTTAACAAGTCATTTCTACCAGTCTCAAAATATTTTGATTCTGCTGCTTTCAAATTCTGTTCAAATAATGCTTACATATACCCACTAATCTGAGAACATGTTCCCAGTTTGTACATTAATATATTTATTCAAAAAAGAAGCATAGGTTTGCAGCAATATGTTTACTATTTATTTATTGGTGTTTAAGGTAACATATTTTTGCACAATTGCTGATCATGACCACAACATGAGTATCAACTCAAGACCAGGGGTGAGCGTAAATAAGCCATATTACCATTTTAGAAAGGGTTTGCACCTCCCAAGCATTGGTCAATAGGTTCTATTTTACCCATAAAACAGAGCCTGTTTACTGCACTTAACAGGCACTATTTCACATCGCTGCATTGCTGCAATAATTATTGTGACAAAAAACGTTTTTGTAGTTAAGTGACAATGACCCTTGCTAACCTTGCATGATTTATTCAATGTCACTGGGTCATTGCTTATGTCAATCATAGAAAGCAAATGAATCTTTGTCAAAACTCCCCCAGTACGGAAACTCCTGTGATAAAGTGTATGTCAGTCACACCATCCACCCACCAATGGAAATGCTTTTTGCATCAAAAAGTCTGGGCAGTTAGTCGGCATTTTCTAAGCAGTTTGACTTTCAGTGGCCAGCATTAAAAGGCACACTTTTTTGTACGAGTGATTTTGTTTGTTATTACGATCACAATATTTATTCATTGGTGTTGTAGGTCACATATTTCTGCCCAACAGCAAATCGTGATGGCAACAAGGATATAAAGTCATGTCTAGCCAATAGTTTATACCCATGTTGCTCATTTTAGAGGATTTTCAACCCAGACATTGATTACCAGGTCCTATTTTACCAGTAAAACAAAGCTTGTTTACCACAGTGAACAAGCACTGCTTCACTTCCTGGGGTTCGCTCTGAGAATGAGCACAATAAACAAAGGAACAAGAACTAAATGTAATGCAAACAGGGTACCGGGAATACCCATAATCAAACTCTTTAAATAATTCATCAACTGATGCTGTAATTCTATAAATATGGATCTACCACCAGACTCAAAGCGACGTCTTTGTGTTAGTAGGAAGAAAGATTTCCTTTGTAGGTATATATAGCTGTTCAATCTTCATTTTGTTATTTCAGGTAAAAACTTTAATCCTTTACCCAACGCAGACGATATCAAAATTTATTATTTTAAATAACATTTTTTTAAATTTTTCAAAAAATTTCAACAAAACCATATCATGTCACCAAGGACAACGCGGTGGCCGCAGGTGGGATTCGAACCGAGGACCTCTCGGCTTGCAGTTTGCACCTCTACCTACTGAGCCACCACGCCCCCGATCAGATCAGTTAGTACTCAGATATCTAAAAGGGTCTATGATATACCGGTGTATATAATCACAGTATTTTTTTTTTAACACCGATAGTGATACTCAATTTCATATATTGTGCTGCCCTACGGCCCCTACCAATCTCGTATAAATCATTGCCAAATTATGTAAAAGCACTGTCCCATAGATTTATTTATTTATTTATTGGTGTTTAAGGTCACATACTTATGCACAATGGTTAACCATGACCGTGACAGTTTTACGGGTGGAGGAAGCTGGAGTACCCGGAGAGAACCACCAAGCAACGGCGAGCAACTGTCAGCTCCCCAACATGCCAACTCCACACAAGCAGGGTTAGCACTGGTTGAAGACAGGTGCACCATCGATGTGCAGTACGCCTTAGTACACAGCGCCACCGTGCCCCCACATGGGCAATGGGGTGAAGTGTCTTTCCCAAGGACACAACGCGGTGGCCGCAGGTGGGATTCGAACCGAGCACCTCTCGGCTTGCAGTTTGCACCTCTACCTACTGAGCTACCACGCCCCCCCGATCAGATCAGTTAGTACTCAGATATCTAAAAGGGTCTATGATATACCGGTATATATAATCACAGTATTTTTTTTTAATACCGATAGTGATACTCAATTTCATATATTGTGCTGCCCTACGGCCCCTACCAATCTCGTATAAATCATTGCCAAATTATGTAAAGCACTGTCCCATAGATTTATTTATTTATTTATTTATTGGTGTTTAAGGTCACATACTTATGCACAACAGCTAACCATGACCGTGACAGTTTTACGGGTGGAGGAAGCCGGAGTACCCAGAGAGAACCACCGAGCAACGGCGAGCAACTGTCAGCTGCCCAACATGCCAACTCCACACAAGCAGGGTTAGCATTGGTTGAAGACAGGTGCACCATCGACGTGCAGTACGCCTTAGTACACTGCGTCACCCAGGGCTCGATTTAACTGGATTAGCATAGCACTTTGCTCTCCAATTTCTGAATTTTGCTATTCAAGATTTATTAGTTTCAAGTGCTTTTGGATCAACTGCTAATCAATTTTCCAGGGTGAACAGTAAATTGCTATTCAAAATTTTCAGATTAAATCAAGCCCTGGCATCACCGTGCCCCACGTGGGCAATGGGGGTGAAGTGTCTTGCCCAAGGACACAACGCGGTTGCCGCAGGTGGGATTCGAACCGAGGACCTCTCGGCTTGCAGCCTGCACCTCTACCAACTGAGCCACCGCGCCCCCACTGTCCCATAGATGAGATTAATTCAAAGAACTTTCAAGCCATTTTCAAAGACCATTCTGACAATTCAGGATATCTGCATATAGCTTTGAGTAAGACCAAGACTGAAAATAAGCAATCTGTCATCTGCAAAATAAGGTGCCCAGAGGGCGAGTTTGTTGATGCTATCCCATACATTGTGCCAATTTATTCTCTGGGAACCTCTTGCTGTTTAGGCTGGAGACCTTGATTCAGAATGTGGTTCACAGAGGGTAAATTTAGTGATGCTACCCTGCTGTTATTATTTTTCAAAAAATTTCAACAAAATGATATCATGTGACCCCTCTTTGGAACGAGCTCGTCGAGCTCGTTCCAAAGAGAGGTCACATGATATGGTTTTGTTGAACTTTTTTGAAAAAATTTAAAAAATGATATTTAAAATAATAAATCTTGAAATCGTCTGCACCGGGTGAAGGGTTAATATACAGTACAGTTAAACCCATGGAATGAATGGTCAAACTCCAAGCGTGGGCAGTTTTGCCCACAGTGCTTTTCTCAATCAATAATCAATAGTTTTCAGCAAATATTAAATTAAAGTCCAAGGCCAGTCTTCATTCATAGAATATTTTATGGTAGCGGACTGCGAATATTCGCGATTCGATATCGATACCATACGTCTGCTTCGAGATCAATCCCGAATTAGTCTCAAGATTTGATTTTTTTCGAATCACTCGTAATAACTTCAATTTGGTACATTTTCGACAAAAACTGTATAAATCTGACATTAGACAATATATTCATGTGGGCTCAATTCAATTCAATTTCACATTTAATTGAGTGACTGACAATGTTTAATTGTTAGGTAAGCAGTGAATTTTGCCCAGAACATTATCCATACTTATAGTTTTTGAAGGCTTAACTTGTTTCTATTCACGTTCTTAGTAACAAATTAAGCCTTCAAAAACTAAAACTAAGGATAATAGGCCTGGCTGCTTCAGCGACGGTGCAACAGAGAATATTTATTGGCGTTTAAGATGTCAGCCAGTCTTGTAAGGGTCATCACAGTGTACCGTAACTTCCGTTTGGAGCAATATGAAATAACTTGTCTATTAAGATTTGATTCAAGATTCAATTCAATATCGATATCAGAGACAAGATTCGATTTGAGATTCGACTCAAAAAACAAAATGTGTGCTTCTCAGATCCCTATTTGATGGCTATTTCATTGTTTTACGGCAGAGATTCACCATTAATGCATGCATGGAAATACTGCCCACGACTGGATTTTGACCATTTAACAACGAACGAACTGTATACTAGTTGGTCTCTGCCCACAAGTTTCCCAAACAAACCAGAATTACAGTTGTGATGACAAAAGCAAAGAGACAATCTTGAAGAGCGGCATTCTATTCAAATTCTCTTTCCACTTTCCTGTCCACAATACAGCAGAAAAATTTGAAATACATTCAACAGAGACAAATCAAGGACAGTATTTTAGCGTGTTTTAGCATTTACCACCTTGAATTTGGGGTACTCCAAAGGCCTGTAGCCCAGACTGGACTCTGCCATGGGCATATTCTTACAGACTCATCAGTCAATCCAGTTATGATCTCAATGTGTCATTGAGAGAGATAAAACCTATATTTTGTCCTGTTCATTCTAGGGTTGAGGAATGGGAGATTTGAATCTGGTACATGGTCTACAAAATGTGGGTAGGAACAGAGCTGATTAATAGACCCTAAAAACCAATTCAGTTTTAGTTTAGTTTTAGTGTAAGTAAATGATTTGGTACTGAAGATATCTGCAAGTAATGAGAATATTCTATATACCATGTGATTTTTAATTAAATCTTGGAGGCATGGAGAATTTCACACCATTTTTACGATACTTACGACCAACTTGGGACTGAGACTTCCTGTGATTTCTAGTCAAACTTTGAGTGCCACTAAAATACAGTTAAAACTAGAAGTCCTGTCACGAACTGTGCGCTTATCTAGGCTTAATTGTGCGTATCAATTGCGCGCAATTGCCGTATCGAATACCATCCAAAGCACGACAGATTCTCCCGGTTCCTCATAGCAAACACAGGCAATGTTTCTGCCAATGGACCTCCGGGTTACCCGGAGGTCCATTGGCTGAAACATTGCTTGTGCACAGGCCATATGTACAGAATTTGATACCCTTACTATGGTCATAACGCGTAGATTAACGGGCAGATCGGCGTGCTATTTGTGCACATTTCATGACAGGACTTCTAGTTTTAACTGTATAGGCCTACATTTATTTCTTTGGTTTTAAGGCCACATCTGGCAATACGACCACGAATAAGCATTATGAATACCAAGTTTAGCCAGTCACACTTATACAGCACAAATAAAAGTTACATAGCGTGTATAGTACAAATCAAAATAAGTTGTAGCACAACCGCAATAAACTAAGTATACTGCTGCTCCTGCACTGATAAGATCAGAATCCGAAATCTTCTGGAAAAGCTCTCAGAGCTTTTCAGAAAATGTCAGCTTCTGCTCTTATCAGTGTAGGAAGAGAAAGATACAAAGTTTATGCTGGTTATCCTACGATTTATTTTGACTTGTACTGAAGCTGGCCAATACATTTTTCCATACAAGGCAATGAGAGGTCACGTCAGGTAAACACTCAGAGCATTGAATGGAAATGTATCAACCAGCTGCAAGCCATGTGACAAATTTATTATTTCGAAAGTCTATGTAAATCATGAGATTAATAAATTTTCCAGAGAAACAAAGAATGACCAAACGTTTATTTTTTGGAAACCACTATTGACAGTAGGGCTGCAACGTTTAATCGTGAAACAAATGTATCGCGATTCATTCTCTGCCAATATGCAGGCCTGGCATTCTTAAAAATGCAGGAGTGCTAAAAATCGCTGTCCTCACATTGCCTAGGGGAGCGATTCAACTCCTCAAGCTTATAAAAGCTGAAAGTGGCAAAATGAAGTTGTACTATTAATGAATTCTGCCTAGTGGGCTTTGTACATTTTATTTGGTGCTGCTAACCAGATAGTCTCTGTGAGATGGCTACACTGCCCCTCCCACACCTCCGGGTCTTACCAAGGCCCGGAGGTGTGGGAGGAGCAGTGTGGCCATATTGCAGAGACCACTAACATATCAGAGATCTGAAAACCTGTGGATTTTAGGAATAAGCTGTTGTGGTAATCATTATTTTCTAAGGCTAGGAGGGCTATTTTTCGCCCTCCTCAATTTTTTTAAGGCTAGCAGTAGGCGAGCGGATAAATTGCTCTCCTGAAAACGCCAGGCCTGAATATGTATCATGATTTGCTAGCACTGTATCACGAAACACATGGCCCTAAAATTTTGTGAACATGTTGTTGATGACACTGCAAAAATGGCCTTATTGTTGACTATTTGCATCCATTATATGTAGTTTTCGTTTGAAATTGGGATTGTAAAAGTCTGAATTGACTTGGCTCTCGGTTATTTGTCAGCACTGAAAAGCAAACCATTAACCTCGCTCTTGAACCTTCAACTACTATGATCCAACAAATCACAAATTCCAAGGAAACAGAAGAGTGTGCCACAATGTTTTGTTGTCAAGAAGTTTGAGAAATCTAATTTCATTGAAGAGAAATGAAGCTGCTTGGCCCAAAACTGTATGATTTGTTCTTTGCGTGGGGTGGTTATTAGACTTTTACCTCTACTTGCCAGCCCAGTGACCTGGTGGTCTATAACTACAGACTTGCTTCTTGTGTCCTCACTTTTTGATGATTGATGAGTGTATCGTGATACGTATCGAATCTTATGATATACATCGTATCATGAGAAAATGTAGCAGCCCTAATTGACGCGCCATGCAGAACAACAGTACAGTTAAAACTAGAAGTCCTGTCATGAAATGCGCACAAATAGCATGCCGATCTGCCCGTTAATCTACATGTTATGACCATAGAAGGGGTATCAAATTCTGTACATATGGCCTGCGTACAAGCAATGTTTCAGCCAATGGACCTCCGGGTAACCCGGAGGTCCGTTGGCAGAAACATTGCCTGTGTTTGCTATGAGGAACCGGGAGAATCTGCCGTGCTTTGGGTGGTATTCGATATGGCAATTGCGCACAATTCATACGTGCAATTAAGCCTAGATACAGTTAAAACTAGAAGTCCTGTCACGTCTAGTGCAGAAAACGCTCGTTAGCTAATGCGCTATCTAGTGCAGAACAGTCAAGTAAATCTCGTTAAACATGCGATAACTTCTGCGCTATGTAACGCAGAACGTAGTGCGCTATTCCCGAGGTCATTAACGTCGATCTCCGACACATATCATTAGGAAAAGAAATGTGTGGTAAGTAGACTCAGACATCAGTTGATATTATTTCGAATCAGGTTCGCCGGGTAAATTAGTCGTGACAATGAATGAAAAACGCAGAAAAAATGTCGAAATGACCAGTTTTAATTTTCACAAGAAGCCCAGACAGTGAAATCAAAGTCATTGCCAAATCGGATATAATCGTCTTTTAAATGATTTTATTCCGTGCTATTGATGAACACGGGGACGAGACTTGTGTGAGATGTGTATGTACGAACAGCCCGGCACGTGATCGTTTTGAAATAACCTAATAAAAATGTTTTGACAACAACATTTTATCAATTAATTAATATCTCTGACTCTGTTCGACTTGGAAAATATGGATAAATTTGTTCGTAAAATCACCATAAAAAATCATCCAAATACCGTTAATACCGCTCAGTCTCCGTCTGAATTTCAACAAGTAATTCGCAACAAATTTTCAATATCATTTAAAACCTTCTCATTCCAATATAAGGCCTTGTTCATATCACTTGCTACACCAAATAATAACAAACATAGTGAGCCCGCGACTTGCTATTCAGTACGATGGGAATCGCCCAGAGACTCCCCCTAGCCGAATCGATCCGCACCGTTTTGATCCGAACCCCGTCTCCACTATTTGACCCAAACCCATATTCAGTGGCAAGGCCGTAAGGCCACCCCGCCCGTCCCAGAGTCAAACCGTCCCCAGAATATTTGGACCGACACCCCCCCCCCCCCCCCCCCCCCCACCCAAGATTTTGAAATAAAGACTGGGTGGTCACAAGCTGGGTTTTTGAGGAGGTAGTTGTTCTTGTTTTGGCAAACGGCGCGCTTGTTCATATTAGTCTAAGGACTAAATAAACAATAATTTTTCAATGTTGAGTGAAAAACGCCCTTCCCCTTCCTGTGCAGACTGGTTAAAAATAGGTTATAAGCCAACACGACTTACTTGAACCCCCCCCCCCCCCCCCCCCCCCACACACACACCCGATCTTCAACTTTTCCGAACCGTCTTGTCCTTCTCACCGTAAGTGAAGTGTATCTTATAAAATTATCAGTAAACAATAGGGATGAGACAATTTAGCTAAATTGTAGGTACAATTTATTAAATTGTAGCTACAATTTAATAACTAAAAACAATGTGAAGCTAATAGGCTTCCGTAGATGAGAACACTAAATTTGCAAAAATTCCGTTTTCAAAATAAATTTGTAAAAATCAGGGATTTTTTTTTAAATATAAGAACACGGGGTGAACCTGTTGATTTAGAAATATTTAATTTCTAAAAATTTCAGCGTTTGGGACAGGAATTTCAATCCTTTTAAACAAATAAAACAGCCGGAAAAAATGAGTTTTTTTATTTTAATTTTTTATCCCAAACGGATTTTTCTCCGGATCAGTTCTTTTCAATCATTCTTCATCATTATTCTTTAATCACTGATGATAAAATAACATAAATATAAATTTGACACCTAATTGTTATTAAGTAACCCATTTCCAAATTGAAGTCATAAAACGGGAGCTTAGTATATTGACAGGAGTGTTTTCAAAGCTTATTCACACCTTCTGTTGTTCAAAAAACGCACAGATGGTAATTGCCAACATTACTGATTGCTACCTGAAAAACTGCCGCAGAAAATCCTCCCTGTTCAGTCCACAATATAGCGCAATCCTCTGATGTAGCCTTCAGCACCAATAAATAATAATCATATTTGTTCCATAAATGTGGAGCAAGAAAGTTGAATAATCAAAAGAACTGGTGACAATTTATGAAAATTAAAACTAACAACTTTCAAGTGTGCAGAGTAAAAACTTCACCGTGCACATGGTTTAATGGCAGTTCATTGTAAACGAACTGTACGCCTATATTAGAGATATGATAGGGTCTTGTGTGGGATGGGTCTATACAATTCCCCTCCCCTACCCACTGTTTGGAATATCGGACTGAAGTCCTGCAAATTTCAACTCGAGGAAACACCACTTGGCACTTGTACTCATCTACTCGCCAGATGACTCGAGTTATTCTTCTCCTTATAATTGGGGTGTCTGCAAATCACTCCAGGGGTGGAATATCCACCCGAATGATATTCTCAGTTTCTGTGACAAAGCAAACACAAGGAACTCACAGTATGGTTCTGTCGATTGTTTTTTTTTATATTGGTTCGAAGCTCACTTGAAGTTGAGAATGTTTCTTTCACATAACACAATCCAGAATGCGTGGAAATTCCACTTTGTTGGTGTTTCAGTACAAAAGCATATACCATGTACTGTGGATGGGTTTCAGACACGTCACAGAATATCCACAATCAGAAGTACAGTCGTTAACGGTGTACGAGAAATTCACAAGAACGATGGGTCGAGTCACCTGTGGTACGAAACAGAAAGATGAAGTTTCAACGTCTCAAACCACGTGTCAAGATGTGGACGAGAAAATTGTTCACAATGTTCATGCTCACTGAGCTTTCTAAAACAATCTTTCAGATATTTTTCACGAATAAATAGTTGTTACAGGCTTTTGATTGCTCTCAGTCATTTGGAAATGCTCTCTCACGACATATTAACCTATCAAGTGAAATGCGTCAGAATATCAATTCACCCCAAAAAAGCCGCCCGCGGACAGAAAATAAAAAAAACTGATTTTAATTGATTTCTAGCATGAGCATGTGGACATTTTTCAGTTGCCCAAGCTTTTTCAACACTCCATTAAATATTGACAACGATTGTTTGAAATGTTTCATTAATATCTTTCTAAAATAAAAATAAAATATATATACATGGCAAGCCCAAGGGTTTAATATTCCATAGCTATTGCCAGTATTTGAGAGAAATTTAAAAATGCCGTACTATGAATTTTAAAAGGCCAAATTTAACTGACCACATATGGAAGAGTAGGAATGTAGGTCCCAGAAAAAGTGTTGTGAAGGGTAGGCCCACCCTTATCAATCATAAATTGTTAACACCGCATGCCCATCGATTCGAACCATGCAGTGGTGGGAACTTGTGTTAGCGGGTGGGGTGGCAGATATAAAATCCCCCCCCCCCCCCCCCATCACATGAACTCACACAAAATCATTACGCATCGACGTTTTTAATCTAACTCATAATGTTAACCTTGTTTTACCTTCAATGATCGAAGGTGCACGTGGCATTGGCCACCAGCCAAATTTGAGAATTTTTTTTAGCGTTTACTTAAAAAAAAACGAAGCTAGCGTGGGGATGAGGAGTTGTGGTGTGTGAGGAATTGGCAGTTTGCTGCTCATTCTTTCCTCTGTGTGGGGATAAGGGTACATGAGGACTTGAGGGTTCTGCCCCGGAAAGGGAGTGTGTGGGGGTGGGGGGGGGGATCTTTTTTCTTTTTGTTGATTTTCAAAGTTCTCGACGAATAATTAATTTCTTTTTCAGCTTTCACCCAAATGCATATTTTTTTTTTACAGAACACCAACTATCTCTTGAAATTGAAACTTTCTTTACAAATATCTGAGCATTCCGATTTCTTAATTCGCTCGCAGCACTTTCGATACACAGTCAGTTCGGTAGGCTGTGGAGAGCGTTCTTTTGTTTCCAACCACGCTTGTTGAACAGCTGCGATTCATACATACTAGGCTGAAAATTCTCGAAATAAAAACGTCATTACTTCTACCTTCTCAAGGTTTAGCAGTCTTGAATCAACCAGCATGATTTTCTCATTAATCTTTGAAAACAAAAATCACGCAATACGCGTTTTTAAATACTTCTTGTATTGTCGCAAAATGAATTGATAATGAGAAGTGTGTGTGTGGGGGGGGGGGGGGGGGGGGGGGGGGGGGGGCGGAGGGGGAGGGAGGGAGCAGATGAATGAACATCATTTCGTCCTCTTAGTATCTAATTCTAATATTTAATTACCACCTCATGTCAGTAGGACGTGCGACTTAATAACTGTTGATTGCCTGTTTCAAGTACTGAATATCAATCAGCCGTCGCGCGTTACAATTCTGCAGAAATCGCGATACACTACCGTGCATCAGATGTAATTCTCTGATGATTTGCTGCGCTAACCTAACGCGCTATTATTTCAAATTAGTGCAGAATACGGGACAGGACTTCTAGTTTTAACTGTAAGTGCACAGTTCGTGACAGAACTTCTAGTTTTAACTGTAACTGGCACTGGAATGTATCCATGGTGGCAGTAAACAATCGTCGCTGTTCTAAGTGCGGTATTTGTTTACAAAATAAAATCTATCATTAGAAGCATATCTGAAATCCCCTAACATACATTTACTGTCATTACCATCTGAAAAGGGTTAACAAAGCACTTTTAAACATTCAAAAAATCACTTTTAATATGTTGAGTAACCTGTAAATAAAATGTTTGCTTCAGAATAACAAAATTGATAGAATCGTAAAAACAACAAAGAACTTCTGGGACTACAAATAATATTTTCTGTCCATTTTTTAAATATTTAATGTTTTAAATCAATAAATATGGCACCATGAAAACATTTTTAGTACTTAAATTCTCTTATTTTGTTTTAATTCAAATTTTGAAAATTCAAAGTGAGTGGAAATGCGTCAAAATAGTAATGGTGTCTACTCACCCAGAGATAAAAAAATATCAAGTGAGTTACCTGATACAGCCAAGCCAGAAAATAAGCAGACTGTCATCTGCAAAATGAGGTCCCCAGAGGGTGAATTTAGTGATGCTACCCTGCCCTGCAGGGTAGCATCACTAAATTTACCCTCTGTGAACCTCAATCTGAATCAGGGTCTCAAAACTAAACAGAAAGGGCTACCCAGAAGATAAATTTGCCCACTGCATGGGATAGCATCATCAAATTCACCCTCTGGATACCTCATTTTGCAAATGTCAGACTGCTTATTTTCAGGCCTGGATACAGCAGAACCCGAAGATGGCATTCCATCTTTCTGATTGGACAAACTAACTTTGCGCCATAAAAATAGTATTTCCACCCTAGGCATTGGTTATTAGTAAATAAATACCGCTCAACGTCCCCAGGTTCCCAAAGAAAGCCATTATATGCAACCAAAACATGACTTCAAACTATTGGAACATTGACTGCAGGGCGTCATTTCATCCAAAGACTGTTTTCAAGGGAACATGTTCTTGAAAGGATGAAAGTGATGAATCAAAATTTCTTCAATTTCAGATATCTTGCAGAAAATATGTTTAAAGAAAAGAACTGTGAAAAATCGAAAAAAAGTTTCTTTCAAAAATTAAAGTACACATGGCTTAAATGTTGAGAGACACATATTTTATTCCTGTCTAGTGTTGAAATGATCAATCAATTAACTTGTTCCTGAATGGTAACAGAATTTGTCAACTTCCCATCTTCATTTCAGCTTCTGGAAATTTGGTGGACACAGAAAATGGGATATAATCAGAATGTAACTTACACAAATTATTCACAAAATTCTCAGGTCTAAAAATGAGGTACATGTATTTTATGCAAAATTTGCTTATGTTGCACTCTGCATATATTTCTTAGACTGAATTAACTAATGTGAACTATTTCCATAAAGAGGCTGAACCAACCTCTTGCAGACCAAAGCCAGGTATTTGTATTGAGAAAGAGGGAGGGGGCAGGGATCTTTTGGGGTGGAAATTTTATGCTGCAGACTAGGGCTGAAACAGTTGGCTCATTTTCGTAACCGACTAACCGAGAGATATAACCGGATAATATCCAGTTATCCGTGGCCATTATTTCACTGTATATGGGTCGGATCAAAACTAAAGGAATTGGAAAGCAGCATTCTCAAATTATTCCATAGTGTGTATACAAACGAACATTGTCAAGTACTCGACAATGTTTGTATACACACTACGGAATAGTTTCTGCGATTACTCATTACTCACAGAATCTGCCGATCATTAACGAAGTCTTGAACGCCGAAGTCGTTTATTTTTCAGTCATGTGTAATCTTTCATAAAGGAGAAGCAGCAGATTTACTACATTTTAAGCGTGGAATGACGATCAATATCGATAATTCAGATAACTGGTTGACAGTACTTCTAATCGGATAGGTAGCTAACTGGTTTCAAAATGATTATCCGGTTAACCATTTCAGTACTACTGCAGACATATCCCGAGGATTAAAATCTTGAGTTGGGGGAAAGGTATAAGCTCCAAAGCCAGAAAGTCATCCAATAATCATCAAGTGTGGCATGCCTCCCCCACCCCCGATGGCTATGGTACTGACATCTTGGCATATGCATATTGTCTGTTCAAGTATTATGGCTGGTTAACTGGTAGAGTGCTGAATTATTTTTGGTCATCAAAATTTGTTCACATATGTTTGCCTTGTTACAGTTTATGGGAGAGTGCCAATAGGCACTCTCCCATTAATTGTAACAAGGCAAATCCTAACAGACTAAATAATTTCACTTCAAAGGTAGTATGACCAACATCCACAAAATATGAAGCCTTTAAGTGCTGGTACTGACACTTCAGAGAACAACAGCACCGCTGGGCATTGCATCATACGCCGTGAACTGTTCAAATTGTACCATTTTAACACATTTGCAATTTTTTTAGAGTGCGAGAAATTTATACTGGCATATATATATATATATGTTACGGTCAGACTTTGAAATCAGTGATTTTGTGAAATGACTAATTTTTTTCAGTCATTTCAGAAAAAAGACTAACAAGTTTGAAGCCAATCGAAAAACAAATACTAAAGTTATCATCCAGAAACCAAATATTTGACAAAGAATTCTAAGTCCAACAGGAGCCATAATTCAGGCAAAAAATGTTCAGACCGACCCCATATTCGAACTTGACCTGTATTTTGTTGTGATTAAACCACATACCAAATTTGGAGCCGATCGGAAAACAAATACTAAAGTTATCATCCGGAAACCAAATATTTGACGAATTCTAAGTCCAACAGGAGCCATAATTCAGGCGAAAAATGTTCGGACCGACCCCATATTCGAACTTGACCTGTATTTTGTTGTGATTAAACCACATACCAAATTTGGAGCCGATCGGAAAACAAATTCTAAAGTTATTGTTCGGAAACCAAATGGACGGACGGACGGACGGACAGACAGACAACGCCATACTATAATACGTCCCGTTTTTCAAAAAGGGCGTATAAAAAGCCCAAATCTGGGCTTCCAGCACTCTACCAGTTAATAGGCATCAGAATGGTTGTGACTGACAACTTAA
Organism: Pictodentalium vernedei; assembly: GCA_031216915.1. NCBI lineage: Eukaryota > Metazoa > Mollusca > Scaphopoda > Dentaliida > Dentaliidae > Pictodentalium > Pictodentalium vernedei. Next base: position 48,160,532 of record CM062293.1, on the reverse strand, counting down.
CCAGTTACAGAGTTCACCAACCATTTCAGTACTATTTCTACGAATTTAAATGAAAATGATCTTAAAGACAATTTTCATGTAAATTTATAAGTGTTCCACTGATTACCAAAAATGGTCGGTGACTGATTACCGGTTATTTGAGTTCAGAATCAGCCAGTTCTGATGTGATTCTGATTGTAATACCGTGTACTACAAGACAGGTCAAGACTCGAAAGAACTACATTAAACAGAACATTTTTCAATGTTAAACTTCGTTGACTGGGGTTGCAGTAAAACTATCAGTTGCGCACACTTGCGCTGTAAACATGGCTCAGAGTCAGAGCCACGTTTACTGCCCAAGTGAGTGTGATTGGTAATTTTACTGCAATCTAGGTCAATGGAGTGCAACCTTCACTTTTCTAGTATGAACTGGCGATTGCCTCAAGTACGCTCAATTGTAAGCTTTACATGTTGTTAACTTGTATATCTAGTAAAGGGGCGTCTAGAGAGGTTAAAAATACACATTGTGGTTGTTTCTCAACTTTATGGAATGGTATCACTGACATCCTTTTACATTAGCAATTAAACAATTGCAGAAGATAATGAAATGTGGTTAAAGAATCATCACAAAATGCTTGGCAACAATCGGTTGAACCGGTGTTCTAGGAGCCGTTGTGCCAATTGTGGTGGCCGGTTCCGATCATCGGTTGAACACTAAAATTTATAGGAAATAACATTTTTGAGCATGAAATCTGTAAATCCACTAACAATTCTCACCCCTGGAGGCAGAAAATTTTACAAGTGCACTATCCTGCATTCATCCATTGACTGAAATAGATTTGGGGGGAGAAAAGAAAAAAAACATAAGGTTATGAATAAATCAATCATCTGTTATAACATATGGCAATATATAAAGAGGGTCCCCATCAAATGAAGTTAATGACAACGTTTGCATCCAGTTTTGCCACTCTCCATGAAAATCATAGTTCCCATTTACACAGTCCCAATTGCTACTGTGAACTTTCTCAATGCTTTCAGACCTAACAGTTCTATCCTGTGGCAAAGAGGTACATTCAGTTTCGTCACTATCCCACTGAATTGAATCCAAGTCCAGGGGTGGTAATAACTTATAGGCATCAGCTATAGACAATACGGGACTTATGTCATCAGACGGAATGCTGTTTTGTGGTTCAGATGAGAGTGGCTGTGGATCATTTTTGGGCTCTTCCTTTGTTTTTAGAATGTTCGTGTTCGATAAATTATGATCACTCATCAACCGAGCCTGTGCATTTTCATACTCTCTGATCCACGGCAACTCGTCAGTTGTTTTTGATTCCTCATCTCTGAATGAACTACCATTTTCACTTGGCACAGGAGGAACAGAAGATTGTAGGAATTTTTCAACAAGTTCAGTTTTTGAAATACTCTGCGAACTGCATGGAGGCTGAATGTTTGAAGAGCAAGGTTTTTTACGTGGTCTTGGTTTTGCTCCAGCTGGAACAATGGATTCCAGTACATCAGATTCTTTTTCTATCCTATTAAGACTGATCTGCTGCACTACATCACTTCTGTGGAGATTCGACTTAGCTGCAAGCTCAGCAATTAGTTCTTGAGTAGTTTTTACTTTACCCTTTGGTGTTTTTAATAGTTTATTTTTTAAGTCTTCCTGACTAACAGGACTCAATTTCCTTTTACCAACCCCTTGTTTCTGTGAATTGATAATATCCTCACTGGATTCTATAGAGATCATAGAAATGTTGATGGATTTTTTTGAAGTATCTTTAATAATACCATTCAGACCAGATTTATTTGGAGTCTCAGGAAAGTGAATTTTTTTCTTTGAAGAGTTCAGTTTTTCATCCCTCGTTTTCTTTCTGTTAGCTATGTATGTTTTTGAAACTTGTGACACAGGTTCATCATGAGATTGTGGTGGAATTCCTTTGGAATGGTTGGCTTTATGAAAAGAATCATTAGATGATTCACTTATTAATGATTCAGACAAACTTATCTGTGATGAACTCCTATGAATGTTCCGGTGACTATCACAGTTTAGCACTGTTGTATTTGGTGTAGCAGAACAATCTACATTGCATGGCGTTCCAGGCCTATCACGAAAAAGTTTTGGAGAAATATTAGATTTTGATGAATTTGGGGTTGTTGGACGGCTACTGGTTCTTAGTTTGGGAGTGTCATTTGATCGCACAGCACCATGGGAATTGTTTGAAATTGTGTGTAGTCGTGGCGAAGAAACGCGGGAAGTCACAGTAGCCTCTTGTCCATATGAAAGATTGGGTGTTTGATTAAGGGTTTTTGATATAACAGAAGGTGAAAGACTAGATCTTGATGATGGAGATATGCATCCAAGTGGTGAATTTGCAGCAATGGGCAAGCTTGCAAGAGCAGTCACATTACGATGTTGAAGTGTGTTTATCCGTTCTCCATTAACAACTGTTCCATGTTCTGTTCCAGGTGTGAGTAGTTTCTGCCACCCTCGAACAAGATTCTTTGCTCTTTTAGCCAACAAAGGATTGGTTGTTTTCTTTCGCAATTCATTGACATGACGGCCAATTTTAGTTTGCTGAAAGAAAAAATGAAAGTATAAGTAAATAAAATTGGTTTGTTTTTCTTTATTCTACTGGAGTTCAGCGACACTTTCAACAGCCAAGCTAACCTCAAGCGAGTGGCTCATGTGCATATCTGGTATCACATTAGCCAATCACTTATTTATTTATTGGTGTTTTAGGTCACATACTTATGCACAATGGCTAATCGTGACAGTGACAGTTTTACGGGTGGAGGAAGCCAGAGTATCTGGAGAGAACCACCAAGCATGGACAAGCAACTGTCAGCTCCTCAACATTCTAACTCTTGTTCACGCTCCGCTCAAGCAGGGTTACAGTGGTTGAAGACATGTGCACCATCGACGTGCAGTATGCCTTATTACATGGCGTCATCGTGCACCCATGTAGGCAATCAGGATAAAGTGCCTTGCCCAAGGACACAACGCAGGTTGTCCTGGGCAGGAATCGAACTCGGGACCTCTAGCATAGAAGTTTAGCAGTCTACCAGAGCCACCGTGCTCCCCGGCCAATCACTTAACTGGTAGAGTGCTAAATTATTTTAGGTCATAAAAATTTGTTCAGTGATCTCTGCTTTGTTACAATTTATGGGAGAGTGCCAAATGGCAGTCTCCCATGAATTATTTATTGGTGTTTAAGGTCACATATTTATGCACAATGGCTAATCATGACCACAACATGAGTATCAACTCAAGACCAGGGGTAAGCCTTAATAAGCCATGTTGCCCATTTTAGAGAGGGTTTGCACCTCCCAAGCATTGGTGACTGGGTCCTATTTTACCAGTAAAACAGAGCCTGTTTACCATAGTGAACAGGCACTGCTTCACTTCCCGGGGTTCCCACGTGGACTCCCCGTCCACGTGGGAACCCCGGGAAGTGAAGCAGTGCCTGTTCACTACGATAAACAGGCACTGTTTTACTGGTAAAATCACCAGTGCTTGGGAGGTGCAAATGTCGGGGACCCATAAATTATAACAAGGCAAATCTTTATAGACTGAAGCGCTGACACTAAATATGAAGTCATTAAGTAGCAGTACCAGAATAAAGCCCAAAATGGGCTTCAAGCAGTCTACAAGTTAAGACTTCCTATATAAATACACATTATGGATTTGGAGTTTTGATGAGCTCATAATCTGTATAGGAGCAATTTTATGGAAAACAACACATTGGAGTGCAGTGCTGGGAGGTTATGAAATTTTTCTACGGTTTCGATTTCTATTCATTTTTTTTAAAAAAGAGTTGAGTCCGGTTTTGTTTTTTTTTTTTGGAGAAAAATATTCAAGTATTAAACACTATAAACACTTGGGTTTTTTCCCAAATATTAGTCTTAATAAAAGTTCAAAGTACAAGTACCTTCCCCTCTCTCTAAAACTAGAGGGCTGCCACATCCACGAGGCAGCTGATCCCCCCGAAAAAAGTGTGGTCATCATAAGATTTTCTAAGTTGAAAAGGGGCATAACTCTGGTAAAATTAATCAGAACAAACCCATTTTCGAACTTGACCCGTATTTTGATATGTTTTCACCACATATCAAGTTTGGTTACAATCAAACTATCTTGAGGGAAGTAACCATCCGGAAACCAAAAATCATAAGATTTTCTAAATTAAAAAGGGGCATAACTCTGGTAATATTAATCAGGATGAACCCGGATTCGAACTTGACCTGTATTTTTATATGTTTAAGCCACATATCAAGTTTGGTTACAATCAAACTATTTCAAGGGAAGTTATCATCCGGAAACGAAATGTAAATGGACGGACGGACGTACGTACGGACAGACAAAAAAAAACGTGTGACGACTATATCCCCCGAAATTTTTTTTCGGGGGGATAATTATGAGATTATATACATGGAGAGCACATCACATTTACAGTGAACAATTAATCCAGAAGACAATGAAGATTGTTCACAGAGCCCTGGATATACAGTTGACAGTTGAATAGCACTGGCAGCCCCGCCCCCTCAAAAGACATGAGGAAAATACTGTGGTAGCAATGCACAACTTGGGTAAAAACAAATGTTGAAGATGTAATGTTGTGAAATGTCAGGCCAAAGAAAAGAAAATCCCTACGTTTGGGGTACCCCCACGGATCCTAAACAATTATGCCAACCCTAAACATTTTACTAAGTAAAAGTCGCTCATTTAGGTCATTGTAACCCTAATTTATATTGGACTTCAGCTGTGAATTTGAAACCTATTTTGAGGTTAAAACTTTCAAAAATACATGTAGAAATAAATATATCGTACAGTATAAATGCAGAGCAAGTGGTAAGTTCCAGTTCAGCAAAGGAAACCGCATTTGATAAATTGATCATTTTATAGATACAGTGTTTTACCGTTGGTGTTGAAGATACTAACAAGGCATCTTCTGTTGATTTTATCAGTTGAATAAGTAATTATAACACATCTATTCCTGTAATGTTGTAAAATGTCAGGCCAATTAAACTGTGTTTACGGTAACCCGACGGACCCTAAAAATTTTATCGAGTAAAAGTCGCTCATTTCGATCATTGTAACCCTAAATTTCCATTTGACTTCAACTGTGAATTTGAAACCGATTTTGGAGTTCAAGCTTTCAAAACTACATGTAGAAATAAATATTAAGACAGAATAAATGAAGAGCAAGTGTAAGGTTCTAGTTCAGCAAAGGAAACCACATTTGATAAACTGATGAATATTTTAGAATGCTACACTGTTGGTGCTGACAGGTCATGAATATTAATGAATATCGTGTTAAGTTTCGTGTATTGATACTGAAAGCTTCAAATCTTCGCTTAAAGTCTTGAAAATGTCATTGGTGCAAGTATATTCTACAACAGTTTTGTTTTTTAACCCTTAAGTCCTCAGATTAATTTTAAAGTATTTATGGCCTTTTTCTGCTTACATTGTTATTGATGACTTGTCAGTGGTTCTACATCACTGCTGGCTGCCTATACTGGCAGCCAGCAGTGATGTAGAACCACTGCCAGGGAAAATTCAGTCTTCATACAAGAGTAATAAAAAAGATTACACAAGGGAGCACCTGCTTCAATGCAATATAAAAGTGGCGGTTGGGGCTATATGGGGGCTTAAGGGTTAATTCCATTCAAATTTCAAATGTACCAGTGTACATAAAATGATTGACAGTGGCCAACCAATGTGTAGATATTGCATTTAAGTGAATTAAGCAATCATTTTGGTAATTTGATATTTGTTTTATTTCTCTAAGAATGTGCTGGAATTTTAAAACCGAATTTGCAGATGTGTTTATTGAAGTGCGGTTGCGATTTTTGGTAGTCTCACACTACCGGTCCCGACCCGTGGTTGCGGTTAACCTCCAAGCTCTTATGCACTCGCTCCAGACGATAGTGAATTGGTTTTGAACACGATGTAACCCTGTTTGTTCAGTGTTGTTACATTCCAATAAATAAGCAGTTAATCGGTTACAAGGTAAATGAATCTTGAATTTTATACTATGAAATGTGGATGATCTGTAATTTACTGAAACTAAATACCTGCTGGATTCTTTTTGTGCAGAACTTTTCTGTAAAATAAATTAAACCTTTTTTTCTCAGCTTTAGTGAGGCATTTTCTTAAGAGAACAAGAGCACTGCCTGCAGGCATGGCTAAATACACCCATTCTAAGTCGAAAAGGGATGTAACTCATGTAAAAATAATTGGACAGAACGCACTTTCAAACTTGGTTAGCATTATTAGCTGGAAATTACACATCAACTTTGGTTGAGATCAAATAATCCAAACTGGAGTTATTAGTCGGATACTAAAAGACAATCAAATTCTAAGTCGAAAAAGAGTTGTAACTCCTTTAAATACAGACTGAACCCGTAATTGAACTTGGTCTGTATTACTAGCTGGGCAAAACACATATCAACTTTGGTTGAGATCGAATAATCCAAACTGGAGTTATCGGTCAGAAACTGGGGCCCCCAAAATTATGGGTGCCCAAAATTTCGGGAAAATGACCAAAAAGCAAAATGGATAGGATTGCACAGACTGTCGATATATATATAGAAATGTCTTCTATGTGGACTGCCATTTGGCAGTCCACATAGAGTACATTTTGATATACCAGCATAGTCTGCCATTGATCACCTAGATGAATGGAAACCGCACTCCTTCAATTTCTAAAATCAAAATTTTCTCTAACTTAGCAAACTTTATTAAGGTTTAATGACACTTTAACAGCCAAGGTCATATTCATTGTGTCGGCGACAGTTTTACCGGAGTAGGAAGCCGGAGTACCGAGAGATCCACCGAGCAACGACGAGTAGCCAGCTCCCCAACATCGTAACTCTGCACTGCAGCACAGGCAGGGTTAGATTGGTTGAAGATATGTGCAACATCGACGTGCAGTACAACTTAGTACAGTCTCCATGTGGACAATCGGGGTGAAGTGCCTTGCCCAAGGACACAAACAGGTCTTCCTGATGGGTGCTACCCCCACCCCCACTTGGTAGAATCATTTTTTGTTGAATGATTGATCAAGATACAAAAATGACATCAAAGTGTCCTGTAGGTTGGCTTCCAATGATTGCTCAGATGCAAGGAAGCCGCATTTGTTCAGTTCGCAAAATCAAAACTTTCTCCAGGACTGTGGCCCCCTTGGTGCATTCCCATGGTAACTTTTCGTGGCCCAGTCCACTCCTGCTTTGACTTCTTACAATTTACTGAGGGTTAAGTGACTTCATGCTCAATTTACACTCCAGACTAGTCAGTGAATGTCATCAAAATTTGCTTTAATCCTTAAAAACCTAATTCCAACTGATCACTTTTCACTACAACAAAATTGGTGCTTCATCAAGCAATCATTGGATAAACCTGCAGATCACATTCTAAGCACTCGTGGCTGCCTACAAGGGCAGCCATGATTTGTCTGGAAACAACTGCAAAGCCACAGGACGTTGACCATCTGAGTAAAAAAAAAAACAATCTCCATGGGGAGGGAAATTTGAGGATTTCATTCACAAAATATCTCTGCGGCCATAAAATGGCCTCCTTCAGCTGTTTCCTATTAACATTTTTTCTGGTCAGTCTGTCTATATTAAAAATTAAAATGAAATGTAAACAAAAGCTTCCATTTTTCTTAAATGGCTACATGAATTCTTTTGTAGAGCACGTCTGGTTTACCAAAGTGGATTCTATGGGAGGCCTGGTACAAACCTTATGTGGAGGACCATATCCTGGAGTTTACTTGATGATAATGAAGGCATATTATAAAGAGGCCAAAATTTGAATGAAATTTATACTTCTTAAAACACTGCCTTCATGAGTTCAATCCAAGAGCTTTACTTTACAATTTACAGTACCCACAAACAAAAGAGAATTTGTTAACCCTTTACATAAAGAGCAGACGACACTTTCAAAAAAACTCTTAACCCTTTACCTAACAAATCGCCCACATCCGTCCACGTAATATGCAAACTGAGCAGCTGAAAAAATTAAATTTTTCAAAATATTTCTACAAAACCATATCATGTGACCCCCCTCATTGGAACAAGCTCATTGATTATATTTAAAATAATATATTTTGATATTGTCTGCATTGGGTAAAGAGTTAAATAACTAATTTTTTTCATTTTTTATCTCAAAAACATAGATTATGACCCCTTATTGGAACAAGCTCGAAGATCAATTATCAGCATGTTTTGAAACAGCTGCTTCTTGTTCTTTCTTTGGTCGATTATGCCCCTTTTTTTGCATCAATGATGTCAATGCAAACACACAAGAATGTTTCACTAAATTGAAACGTGCCCAATAAGTCAACTTCACTAAATTGAACATGCCCAATAAGTCAACAATTAGCTGTGCCAAGGCCCTGTTGCAAAGAGATAGTGTTCAAATGATTACCAAAATAGCCACCGACCGATTACTGGTTATTTGAGCTCACCATCGGCCGATTCCGATTGTAATACCGTGCACTACTAGACAAGTCGAGTCTCGCAAAGAACTACATTAAACTGAATGTATTTTACAATGTTTACAGCCATTCACAAAGTCGAGACTCGAAAGAACCACATCAAATTGAACATATTTCACAGTGTTAAACTCTGTTCACTAAGGTCCAGCAAAATAACCAGTTGCACACACTTGGGTGGTAAACGTGGCTCTTAGAGCCACGTTTACCACCCAAATGCATGCATCTGTTCATTTTTTTTGTGACCTGAGTCAATGGCGTGCAGACTTCACTTTTCCAGTATGAACTGGCCATTGACGCAAGTATGCTTAATTGTAAGCTTCACATGTCATTTAACTTGTATATCTCGTAAAGAGGCGTCCAGATGAATTATGAATACACATTGTGGTGGTTTTTTAACTTTATTGAATGGTATCATTGACATCGTTTTACATTAACAATTAAATTGCAGAAGATAATAAAATGCAGTTTATGAATCATCACAAAATGCTTGGCTACAATCGGTAGAACCGATGTTCCAAAAGCCGTTGCTGTTGTCTTCCGATTGACCACAATTGGCCGATTGTGGTGACCAGTTCCGATCATCGATTGAACACTACAAAGGGACCGCCAACAGACTTTTCAAAATTTTTGAAACACTTTTTGATTTGAAAACAAATTAAACTGATCCTTAGTAAACTGAGTACAGGCAGAGTGAGAGTCAAAAAGCAGTGTTTGAAACTTCAGAGGGAGGCCTCTTCCAAGTCATAATGTGGGAAGCCTGGTGCAACTTCATTTGCGACTTGGTTAATCCTGCACAGATTAGGGACTCTCCCAATCTGAAGACCATAAATAAATTAATGATGTGATTCATGAGGTGGTAATGGTAAATAAGCTAATAATTATTATTTATTGGTGTTTAAGGTCACACACGTCTGCACAATGGCTAATCATGACCACAACATGGAGATAAATTCATGGTCAGTCAATTGTTTACGCCCCATGTTTCCTACTTTAGAGGACCTGCACCCCAAGCATTAGTGACTGGGTCCTATTTTACCAGTAAACAAGCACTACCCAACTTCCCGGGGTTCCAGTGTAGGGGAATAAGCTAATAATGAATGTATTTATTTTGTTGACAATTCATTTTCCTCGTTTTGAAAAGTATTTTTTTTCTGGGTTTACTGTTTCCATGAAAATTCTAAAAAAAAACATGGCAGGAGGGACTTTGAAAATTCTTTGTAGTGTTGAAACGGCTCCAGGATTTTGGAGTCAATTGGTCTACACACAAAAGTCAAGTCGAAGTTGACACCATACTTTCAGCTGCCACAATTTAAATAGCATTACCTCGGCAGTTGAATATTTGCTCTACATACGCACTTCACTGATGCCAGTTCATGGGTGACATGCATAGACATAATGGGCTATAATGTCAGGTGAGCTGACAATCAGCACTGGTTATAGGTATCAGCCGATATGTTGGTATCGGCAAAAGGAGGTCTCGCATTCTATATCAGAGCAGATATTTTTTCAGTAATTTTGAACTAAAACAAGAGGCCCCAGGGGGCCTGAGGGCGCTCCCCTGACATGGTAGCCTAAATATCAACCCAGAGAATTGATTTCAACAAGTTGCATCTGCTCCTCCTAAGAAAAGCTTTTACTAAATATCCAAATATTCTGACCAGTGGATCTAAAAAAAGATTTTTAAAGAATATTCCTCTTATTGAACTAAGTCATAATTCGGGCTCCCATATATGAATCCAGGGACTTGGCTTTAACAAACCTGAATCTCACACCCCTAAGGATTCTGCACACCAAATATCAAAACATTCCGACTGCTGGATCTGAAGAAGAAGATTTTTAAAGAAAATTCCTCATTTTGGACCAAGTTACAATTCGAGCTCCCACAATCAGCCCAAATATGGACCTAGGGACATGGCTTGAACAAACTTGAATCTTACCCCCCTAAGGATGCTGCATAAAAAATATCAAAGCCATTCATCTGCTGGATCTGAAGATTTTTAAAGAAAATTCCTCATTTTGAACTAAGTTGTCATTCAGGCTCCCATAGTGAGCCCAAATATGAACCAAGGGACTTGGCTTGAACAAACTTGAATCTCAGCCCCCTAAGGTTGCTCCATGCCAAATATCAAAACATTCCAACTGCTGAATCTGAAGAAGATTTTTAAAGAAAAATCCCAGAGGGAGCCCAAATATGGACCCATGGACTTGGCTTTAACACACTTGAATCCCCCCTCCTCCCAAGGATGCTACTCACCACATATCAAACCATTCCGACTGCTGGATCTGAAGAAGATTTTTTAAGAAAATTCCTCATTTCGAACAAAGTTACAATTCAAGCTCCCACAGTGAGCCCAAATATAAACCCAGGGACTTGGCTTGAACAAAATTGAATCTTACCCCCCTAAGAATGGTGCATACCCAATATCAAAAGATTCTGCCTGCTGGATCTTGAGAAGAAGATTTTCAAAGAAATTTGCCTGAAATGCACTAAGTTCAAATTTGGGCTCCTATACTGAGCCCAAATATAAACCCAGGGGGCCGATTTGAACAAACTTGAATCAGATCCAGCCCACAAAGTTGCATACCAAATATCACAAGATTCTGCCAGCTGGATCTGGAGAAGATTTTTGAAGAAACTTGCCTGAAATGCACTAAGTTCGAATTTGGGCTTCTATAGTGAGCCCAAATATGAATCCAGGTGGCCGATTTGAACAAACTTGAATCAGATCCACCCCATAATGTTGCATACCAAATATCAAAAGATTCTGCCTGCAAGATCTGGAGAAGAAGATTTTTGAAGAAATTTGCCTGAAATGCACTAAGTTCGAATTTGAGCTTCTATAGTGAGCCCAAATATGAATCTAGGGAGCCGATTTGAACAAAATTGAATCAGATCCACCCCACAATGTTGCATACCCAATAACAAAAGATTCTGCCTGCTGGATCTGGAGAAGAAGATTTTTTAAGAAATATGCCTGAAATGCATGAAGTTCAAATTTGGGCTCCTATACTGAGCCCAAATATAAACCCAGGGAGCCAATTTGAACAAACTTGAATCAGATCCACCCCACAATGTTGCATACCCAATATATAAAGATTCTGCCTGCTGGATCTTGAGAAGAGGATTTTCATTGAAATTTGCATGAAATGCACTAAGTTCAAACTTGGGCACCTATACTGAGCCCAAATATAAACCCAAGGGGCCGATTTGAACAAACTTGAATCAGATCCACCCCACAACAATGTTGCATACCAAATATCAAAAGATTCTGCCTGCTGGATCTAGATTAGAAGATTTTCAAAGAAATTTGCCTGAAATGCAGTAAGTTCAAATTTGGGCTCCTATACTGAGCCCAAATATAAACCCAGGGGGCCGATTTGAACAAACTTGAATCAGATCCACCCCACAATGTTGCATACCAAATATCAAAAGATTCTACCTGCTGAATCTGGAGAAGAAGATTTTTTAAGAAATTTGCCTGAAATGCACCAAGTTCGAAATCGGGCTTCTATACTGAGCTCAAATATGAACCCAGGGGGCCAATTTGAACAAACTTGAATCAGATCCACCCTACAATGTTGCATACCAAATATCAAAAGATTCTGCGTGCTAGATCTGGAGAAGATTTTTTAATGTTTTTCCCACTGCCTACAGTGTTAAAAAGAGCTGACTCAGCACTTTTTCAAAGTCCCGAAACTGTACCCTACAGGACTTATATTTCAACGAGAATCCGAGAATCGATTCGCACAAAGATTCGCGCAATAAAACCGACGAGTATCCATGTAGATTCTCCCTGCACCTGTTAGGACTCGCGTGAAAAGGATTGAGTCAATTTAACCCTTTATCTAACACAGCGAAAACAAATTAACCAATAGACGGCTAACATGACCTGAAATATCCTGAAACTTTGTCAATAAAATTGCACAAATATGGCTGTCATTGGAACCGGCTCATTGAGCCGGTTCCAACGACAGACATATTTGTAAGATTTTATTGGTAAATATTGTTCATTTAATTATTTTATCATTTATTTATTATTATTTAAAAATTATCAAATTTAGTTTTAAAAATTAAAAAGGTGTGTTGGGTAAAAGGTTAGAATGTGTTATCAGTATACAGCAGTGGTTGAACCATGGTGGCGTCACAGGATCCTGGGACACTCATAGTAGGTATGGATTCTCGCAACCATTTTCACGAGAATCCAAATGGATTCTCACAAATTTAGACGAAATATAAGCCCTGCCCTATGATAAAACCGATAGCAATTTTTTTTTACCAATTCTTTCTGTTGGTCCTAAGGAAGCTTCACAACACATAAAAATTCTCGCTGCCGTGCAGTTTTGGAGATATGGGCGTTTTAATTTTTTTCTATTTTTAGCTCCTGCAGTTCCCATGGGGCTACGGGAAAAAAAAAATCAGCATAAATTAGGTACTTATGACCCAATAAGCCCTCACATAAAATTTGGTTCAAATCAGCCTCTCGGTTTGGAAAATAGAAATTTTGGGCGGGCCAAAAATTTTGCCCCTCCCATAACGACGCCAAGTATAGCCCCACAAACTTCTCTTGAAGAAATCGGAGTCTACACCTCGAAAGGAAGCTGCACACCAAATATCAAGTCTCTGCTACTGCTGGTTCATGAGAAGAAGATTCTTTAAGATTTCAGCACACTTTTTGGGTGTGGCCCTTCCCTCGGGCGAGGCAACTTGATTTGAACAAAATCAAATTGCGATGTCATAAACTATTATCCCAAATATCAATTAAATTGGTTCAGCGGTTTGGGAGGAGAAGACGCAAACACCATGTTCACGGACGACGATGGACGACGACGGACAGTGAGTGATCACTATAGCTCTCCTGACTGAAAGTCAGGTGAGCTAAAAATCTGTAAAGATTTCGGCAGTCATCATAGATTTGTGATCAAATTTCCAGAAAAAATAACATTGGGATCTTCTGTGTTTTGAAATACTATTCTTGATATAATTGCAACATAGTGAGTGATATTTTTTATTCAAATAAATCATTGCTCAGTGTTGTTGTTCTCCTTATTCATTTATCACCCATTTTCGAAAGTCAACAAAAGAAAATTCTCAGTACTCATGCACGATGTATATACAACTGTCTTGTCACTTCTGTCATATGTCAAGAATTTAGCATAGAACATATCTACACAAGAATCATGACAAATTAAATCAGCAGCCAGCCCCAATTCAATTTGCAGCAAATGAGAAAAGTCTCTGGTTTCTCATTGATGAAACAACGTAACTTTTTCTTGACAATGTTTTGATTCTCAAATCTAAGTTTTCATCTTGAGTTGATGTCAGAAGATTGCAGGCCTGGAATTCTTAAAAATGCAGGAGGGCTAAAAATTATAAATTCATACTAATCAGGTCTGGCATTCTTAAAAATGAACGAGGGCTAAAAATCGCTCGCCTCACATGGCCTAGGGGAGCGATTAGCTCTCCTCAAGCCTGCAATGGCTAAAAGTGGCAAAATGAAGTTGTACTATCAATGGCAGTGTGAATTCTGCCTAGTGGGCTTAGTATATTTTGTTTAGTGCCTTTAACAAGGTAGTCTCTGTGAGACGGCTACCCTGCTCCTCCCACACCTCCAGGCCTTGCCGAGGCCCGGAGGTGTGGGAGGGGCAGTGTGGCCATCTTGCAGAGACTACTAACACAGCAGAGATTTGAAAACCTGTGGGTTTTAGGAATAGGCTGTTGTGGTAATCATTATTTTCTAAGGCTATGAGGGCTATTTTTCGCTCTCCTCAATTTTTTTAAGGCGAGCAGTAGGCGAGCGAATAAACCGCTCTCCTGAAAATGCCAGGCCTGAGTAATTTGTATATTTTTATACTTACCAATGGCCCAGACTAGCTGGTGCTAAACTCAAAGTTATTAAGGGCGAAACACAAATTTTGAACCCCCCAATCCCTAAAATTTGCTTGCAAAACCGAAAATTAAAAGTCCTATCTGTCCTTCCATACATTTACTCTCCGTGCATGCGCAGACGTCAGGAAGTGACTGGAATTGGCGCCAACTTCATTCTTTGTAAAGGAGAGTACAACATAAAAATTCAGCGGGGAGTTGTGAGTGCCCACTCATGGGAGGGCCATCCCCGTCTGGGCCATTGGTAAGTATAAAAATATACAAATTACTATGAATTTATAATATTTTTATACTGTAAACCAATGGCCCAGACTAGCTGAATCGTAAAAAGGTGGAGGGCCTAGGACTTCAGAATTAGTAGATCAACATAGTTCCAATCCTGTAATCCAAGGTGAAAGGAAATTAAAATTATTAGGAATTACATGTATTTCTCTCTATACAGTAATAGAGACATATCATACAAAAGGAGCCAAGTTCAAGAAATTCCGCTAACTTAGCATGAAGACTATGCTAATTGGATGTATCGAGTTCCCAATTTTTAAGGTTAGCCCGAACAATGTCCCAAAAATTAGGAAGGCGTATTTGGGAACGAGAGAATAACCCCCACAAACATATGCCATACACAATAAAACTCCAGCTATATGCAGGATCTAATTACAGACAAAACAGCTTCATTCATAGTTACACACTTATTCAGCCGGAGAAGAGGTCAAAATCCCCCCCCCCCCCCCCCACCTTAATCTTCAAAAAGAAAGAGGGGAACGCTCTGGAACAGTAAAAGTGGTACCAAAAAACAATATAAATATTTGTTGAACAGGCACTCAGGTATTAATTTATTATTAATAAATGGTCAGAAGTTAAAGCTATAGTGGCGATTCCAGTAATGAATATTGCCAGCGTATAACGTACACCAGAAACGGCATATGCAGATAGGTCGAAAACCAGTTATATAATATATAACATACACATGTCCAATCGAAACACAATGAACGATCTCTGGAGAGTAAACACACTTCCGAGGTAACCCACAGGCGATCCCATTCAGGTGTACAATAAATTCCACTAACAACACTCCTCGACGTGTACTATCCGATATCTATGACACAATGAACGTGCGAATATGCAAGAGTGTAAACAAGGTGTATTCGATTGAGAGGCCGACATTAATAGAAAGTAGGTATGATTAACAGGCTCAGACATGGATCACCCCCGAAATGATTCACAATTTTTTAATATACAATAAAGCGTCAGCCTGGTAATTATTAAGTGCGTGAGCATTAAAATCCCACATGTAATCATCTGAAAACCAGTCAACTGGTTATGCAGCCTCCAAGGTACCCAAAGACTAGCAATTTAAGTATGATGAAATATGCGCTTGTATATGACATATAGACGATTAATCACAGGAAACCAATCCAACTAAAAAGTGGATGTGCCAATGGGGTCGCCATAGAACACGACCCAGCCGCCAATTGAAAAGTGAAGAAATGCATGTATGTATTTAAACTTGCAGCCCTGGTAATTCACCCTCAGCAATCAGTTGTGCCGAGGAAAATGCCAAGAAAACTAAAAATATCCACAGCAAAAATACTGCCAAGGATGACTTCTTGAGAAACCCTTGTGGTGGGAGAAATTACACAACTTCCAGGTTACACAAGCAATCAAACCATGTGGTTTGCACTACCCTGTATTGCTAATCTTATAATTTAGAATACAAGTTGCAGCATAACCACTACAAACTATGTGTTCTATCTACTTCTATGTTGATAACACCAGAATTTGACATCAGTTTCAGGAAAGCTCTCACAGAGCTTTCCAGAAAATGACATCAGATTCTAGTGTTATCAACACAGAAGCAATGAGATACTTAGTTTATGGTAATGCTGCATCTTATTTTCACTCGTACTATACATATTGAGCAAGTCGCCTTCTTACAGAGGTTTCTTCTCAGAATTCACATTGTTCATGATATTGGCATGATCTGATTGAGCGAAAGATTCTGCACATTGATTGTGATTATATACACATGTATCTCAAACTGCATTCACAAGTTACCTGAAAGTTTTCACTTCATCGCATACTATATATACATGGCAATTGAGCCAATGCCATGCACCTGATGATTTTTACACAATCGAACAGGCTTCACAACAATTGCCCTAGAAACACCAGTTTTCCACAGCAATTTTTTTGCCGAGGAAATATTATTTATTTAGTTATTGGTGTTTAAGGTCATATATTTCTGCACAATGGCTAATCATGATCATGACAGTTTTACGGGTGGAGGAAGCCGGAGTACCCGGAGAGAACCACCAAGCAACTGTCAGCTCCCCAACATACTAACTCCACACAAGCAGGGTTAGCATTGGTTGACAAGTGCACCATCAACGTGCAGTGCGCCTTAGTACACAGCATCACCGTGCCCCCACGTGGGCAATGGGGGTGAAGTGTCTTGCCTAAGGACACAACGCGGTTGGCGCAGGTAGGATTTGAACCGAGGACCTCTCGGCTTGCAGCCTGCACCTCTACCTACTGAGCCACTTGCCGAGGAAACCAGGATGAATTTCTAGGACTGCGTTAAGGACGTGGACATACAACAGATCGCAACCCATCCCAATAGCTCATACTTGACGTTGCAAAGTTGAGCTAAAAATGAACCAAAATCTGGAAAACCTACAAAATATCAGCAATAACAATAGAAGGCATGGACTCTGCTCAAACTTATCACTAAACATTTAAAACATTCTTACTTCCAATGCTTCCTTTGTAATCGGAAACTTTTCCAAAATAGATACAACTTCCAAAACTTCATCATCATCAACAACCTGTAAACAAAAAGAAATGAGTTCAATGGTTATCTGAGAACTATATACAATATTAGTACCAAATTCCACTCTGCTCTTCTCAAACCAGGGATTTTTCTACCCTTATTGGGAAAGGGTCAAACCCCACGCCATTGGGAAAATTTGCATCACAGACGAAACTTGGGAATTTTTGTTCATGTGATGCACTGAAAGACACACCTGCAATTTTATATTTATTAAACGTTCCAGTAGTAATGCGCATGCATGTGTTTTGGTTTTCAAATTCTGGAGTTACCTTTCCTGGCAAAGAATGAGTGGTATATTTGCCAGGAATGATCAGGCCATCGGTACTTGTTAATTTATTTATATACCATTCCAAATGCAAAATCAGGCCTTAAAATTTGTCCCAATTGACAAGAATCTGTTTGGATTCTTGCAATATCCTCTGTGAGAAACAATTTTCAGTTCTCAATTCAAGATTTGAAAGTACTGTTGTACCCTTGTTCTTTTGAGTACAACTATAATTCCTAAGAAAAATAAACAGCTGAGTCATGAGCACATGATACGCCCATTATTAATTGCAAGAGAGAAGCACACAATTTGAGTATACATGTATACTTGTCAGGTTTTTTTTATATTCTTGTACAATAATCATAACCAACAACATACCGATGTTCATTAATTTGGAAATAAATTATTTGAATTTCACGTATATATCTTATGTCTATAGAGATCATAACTTGGAAGAAAAAATTGTCAGACATGTGGAAAATTGCCTATATTTTGACGAATATAGTCCCATAACTCTGGAATGACAAATCGGACAGCGACACAAATCGAAAGGGAGCTTCTTTCCATCAACATATACTTTCCACCAAAAAATCACAAAAATTGCTCGAAGCGTTTCTGAGTTATTGTACAATGTACAGACAGACAGCGGTATACCATAATACGACCGTTTTTTCAAAACGGGCGTATAAAAACAAATAGAATTTTCCAGGTATTCACGGACACTTTTAGAATCCAGGATGAGAATCAAATGAACATTTTGTGAGAATCTGTGCTGATTTTCATTGTTTTCAGTGTGAGAATCATTTGCGAGAATCGATTCTGATTCTCGTGTGAATTTTAAAGTCCTGAAAATGCACAACACAAGTAGTATTCATTACAGTGATCACAAAAGCAGACTGATAATTTTGATCTGGTCTAATTATCTTTCCGCAGTAAAGTAAAATATTGGAGGTTAGAAAATATTGTGTTCAACCCATTTCAACATGTGGTGGAAACAGGTCATCTAGCAGGTGGAAGCAGGATAATCGGTTTGAAACCAGTTAACTGCCTGATTAGAAAAAACGTCAACCGGTTATCCAAAATATCGATAGTGATCGTCATTCCACGTTTAAAACGTAGAAAATCTGCCGCTTCTCCTTTGTGATTGATTGCACATCTAACATATATATTGTGAAATAATCGACTTTGGCATTCAAGACTTCGTTAATGATCGGCAGTTTCCGTGAGTGATGAGTAATCGTAGAAACTATTCCGTTGTGTGTATACAAACGAACGTTGTTGAGTACTCGACAACGTTCGTTTGTATACACACTACTGAATAGTTTGAGAATACTGCTTTCCAATTCCTATAGTTTTGATCCCATATTCGGTGAAATAATGGCCACGGATAACCAGATATCATCCAGTTACAGCCCTGGGTTAGTCGGTTTTGAAAATGAGCCAACCGTTTCAGTCCTAAGGTCATCCCAAGGATACCACACACCAAATCTTGTCGAAATCCATCAAGTCACTATGGAGTTACACAAACTGACGTAATCCAATATATTTCCCAATCTCAAGAATAGGGATATGATAACAGTAAATCTAAGAAGCTATTCCCATTTGTTTTTGTGAAAGGATGGAATGGGAAATAAAACAACACTGAACACTGATTGTGATAAAGGCTGCACTGATATTTATTAAATTACTAACAGGAGCCTCCAGAGGCTCATAGAACAGTGTAGCCAACAATTAACCCTTTACCTAACGTAACGGCCAAAACCGGCCAGCGCTTTTCTAAAAACTCGCCAATTAATTTTCATTATTTTTTTCATTTTTTGTCTCAAAAACATAGGTTATGATCCCTCATTGGAACGAGCTCGTCGAGCTCGTTCCAATGAGGGGTCATAACCTATGTTTTTGAGGCAAAAAATAGTTATTCAAGAATTTTTTTTGCATGTGTCGTCTGCTTTTCATGTTAGGTAAAGGGTTAAACAGAGTTACAAGCAATAATAATAATAAAGCTCCTGAAAATAGTTGTGCCAAAACTCGCCCAAACCAGATGAATATGCATTGAAGGAGTGAATGGATAAACAAGCTCCCATATCCATTAGACTGATTTGGAGAGAATCACACGGGAAGGAAATGGGTGGGAGGGAAATTGTTTGAAAAAGCAGCATACACACAGCTACACATGGTGAATAAGTTGGATAAAGATCCGGACAAGGCTAAAGTGACAAGGATTACATGATAAAAATTAGGTCCAATTACTACTAATTTTTCCATGGAGTTAATCACCCTAGAGGGAAACAATGCGCAATAATCTAACTTCAGTTCATGGGAAAGGTGAAATCATAACATACTGACAACCCAACAATGCCAAACATGTGCCTCTTAGAATTAAAATAGCAGCTATTTATTTATTTATTTATTTATTGGTGTTTAAGGTCACATACTTATGCACAATGGCTAATCGTGACCGTGTGTTTTACGGGTGGAGGAAGCCTGAGTACCCGGAGAGAACCACCGAGCAACGCCAAGCAGCTGTCAGCTCTCCAACATCGTAACTCTGAACTCTGCACCGCAGCACAGGCAGGGTTAGATTGGTTGAAGACATGCGCACCATCGACGTGCAGTACGCCTCAGTACACAGGGTCATCGTGCCCCCATGTAGGCAATCGGGGTGAATAGCAGCTATTAGTAGAATTAGCAAATGGGAGAACTTTCATGAAAATGTCATTTATGTCATTGAGCTGTGTGGACACCACCCAATAGTTCACCCCAGGAAGGCTCACCCTGCAAAATGGCACAACAAAATAACAGATAACTCATTCATACCTGTCACAAAGGTGGCAAAAACAAGTTTCTGCCTTGGATTTTGTGATTCGGCCTTGATTTGGCAATATTTAAATTCATGAAATCTTGTCCCATTGAGGTATACAATACAGTTCTAGATCTAGTTGGCCTCAGTACATTCAATACAGGCATTTAATCTATTATATCTTGTATGACACCTCCCAAGCATTGGTGACAGGGCCCTATTTTGCAAATAAAACAGAGCCTGTTTACCGCAGTAAACAGGCACTACTTCACTTCCCGGGGAAATGGCCATATTAGCTATATTGTTGAAAGATTCCCCATCTTCTGTTTCAGAACCACATACGCTATCTGAGTCTTAAAAAATATGCTGTATAACTAGAGACTGGTGGTTTTGTTTTTTGGAGTTCTGTTTCATTTTTTTTTTATAGAAAAAACCTCAGATTTGCTTCAGTCTTTTTTTATGTGAAAAGTTTTTTGATAATGGCAATTAAGATATATATCGCTATCGGCCTAGCTGTATTGTCTGAATAAGTTGTCAAACAGTTTACTTTATATTAAACAGGTGCTGTCACCAGGTAACATAGATAAGGTAAATAAGAAATTTGCTGCAGATCACTGAAAAGATGTCATGGAAATAATACATATGTATTTTCTGAGAAATGTGAATAAAACAATTGAATCCAAACAATGAATGTGTTCTTGTTGTGATTTCGTACCCAGAATATCTCCATAAAATCTGGTAAACATTATAAGTTATTGTGATGAATTGACGGCAACACGGTCTCAGGTTTATGGTTTGGAGCTTATGTTCAACCGAAATGTGATGAGCCGCAAACCTTAGACCATGTTACCATCAATTCATCACAATAACGTATATGTTCCAATAGACACTGCCCATAGCCCAAAACCTGCATCGTGAAACACGAGACTCTTATTTACTAAACTTGTGATCATTAAAAGTTGCTTTGTTCAAGGCAACTTTGAACGATCACAGGTTTAGTAAGTAAACCTCTCGTGTATCCATGGCAGCACTACATAAATAATCAACAAACCAGATAAACTCATTCCATTTTAGTTCAAATCGTAAATCGATTTGTAATTTTAAACACTTCATCCGGAACATCGTCTGCTGCACATGTGAAACATCCAGAAAAATGAAGCGGCTGGTTAGTCACTCCGTTGATGAAGCAGTTACGAAATAGGTGACGTCATTGCAAATATTTCATGTTGTGACGTCAGACGGTAACATTTGCCACTTGAGTCATAAACACAGAATATACTAAGTGAGCTCTCGTCCAATTAGAGGAGGAGGATTTTAGTCTTATTGGAACCAGGGGTCAGTCTGGCAGCTGATTTTAGGGAGAAGTGACTTCTCCCTCCAGAGACTTTAAGGAGAAGTCAGGGGCCCAGATGGAGAAGTCAGTGGACATGAGGGAGAAATAAGAAAAATACAAAACGTATATGACGTTGTGACAAAATAAATATACACAAAGGACACAATTGTGGAGAAAAAAATAAATATAAGTTATACAAACATACATACACAAACAAATCTAAGTCATGTAGGTTAAAATCCTCCTCCCTCCCCTACAAAACAATGTGTCGTCCATGGTTTCTGAATACCCTAACTCTTTCCCTAACAGTGATGACTAGGGTTACCAGGCAGTTGATTTTGTATTTGCCTCAATGCAGTGGATTTGAAATTTAGCATTACCCATGGTGAGAGTGTTCTTCTCTGTAACAGAAGGTATATTCTTTTAAAAACAAATATTTAAAAAATTTAAAATAAATTTCAAGTTCACAAAAGAAGCTGGGTCAATCATGGTTTCTGAATGTCGAATTGAAAAGTGCAGTTAAAAAAGTTTTCGAAATCCTTCAAAAATTAAGAGTCATTACCAATTTGAGTTAATTTATTTCTTCATGCGCATCGTGGTTTAAACATTCATCTGTTTATCAAATGCGATTTCCTTTGCTAAACTGGAACTTGTTACTTGTTCCACATTAAAAAAGACAAATATATTTATTTCTACACGTAATTTTGAAAGCTAGAACTCCAAAGCCAGCGGTAAAATCACAGTTGATGCTGGATGGAAGTTTAGGGTTACAATGACCTATATGAGCGACTTGTACTCGATAAAAAACTTTACGGTCGGCATAATAGTTTAGGGTGTGTCGGGTTACCTTAAACACGGGTATTGCATGTGGGGGGGGGGGGGGGAGCTAATTTTGCAACAGACTCAAGGCAAAAGTTGAAAAATTTATAGTAATTTATATATTTTTTATACTTACCAATGACCCAGAATTAGACACTCCTCCAATCCATTTCTATATGTACCCATACCTTGTATGGTGTACATAATGTCAGCATCCGTGGTGGCCCTCCGTCATACAGCTTTCTACTAGTTGCGCGTATGGGTACACATCTGACGATTTCATCGGCCTATTTTTGGTTTTGGTTTTCATTGTACAAACATCACAATACATTGCATTTGCATTTAAGATGTATTTGGCGCCAGTCACTGTCACTGGTACTCCCTTTCCAGGGCAATGCACTTGTGTAATAGTCTATACCGGTAATAAGTTATCTCAATAGCTTCAAGTTTGAGAAAAATGATATTTTTATACTGTACCAATGACCCAGACTTAGACTTAGCTGGTGCTAATCTCCTTAATTCAGGGCCAAACACAAATTTTGCCCCCCCAATCCCCAAAATTTGCATCAAAAACCGAAAAATACATGTCCTATATGGCCCTCCATACATCGACTCCTCTGCGCATGCGCAGTGTCGAGGAAGTCCCGAAATTGGCGCCAATTATCATTCTTACAACCAGTGCCTGGTAAGCGTTATGTACTCAGCGGGGAGGTATGAGTTCCCAACTCCTGGGAGGGCCATCCCCGTCTGGGTCATTGGTAAGTATAAAAAATATATAAATTACTATAAATTTTTCAACATTTTTATACTGTACCAATGACCCAGACTTAGCTGAATAGTAAATAGGCTGGAGGGCCTAGGACATAAAGGAAAATCCAATAAGCTCAATTATGTATAAAAGAATATCCTCTCCAGGAGAAAAGAAGAGATAGGCTTTACATGTATCTTTCCTATTTATAATAAAGAAGAAAGACACAACACCGATCAGTAATTGAGCATAATAATCAATGATCTCTATTAACATCCAGTATAACCCTTTATACTAATATTTTTAAAGGTAAGCCAATAAATAAAGGAAGTCCAGAGAAATGAGACTCTTTATATTCATTAAAAGTGTCCGAGGATTGTATATTAACGCTCGTTTGACACATGACATATACAAATGCTTCACACCGAGCTACACTTTAAAAATATTACATGGATGATTAAACATTATCTTACATTTTAAAACCATCCCGGTACCGACTCAGAATTACTGACTCTGGGGGAGGTATTCCCTTGCTTTTCACTATAAAGCAGGTGACCTAAGGGAACACCCGCCCCCCCCCCCCTCCCCTTCCCCTTGCCCTGGGTCAAATACCCCAGAGCGAAGAGGGCAGCAGGACAGAGTCACTGCCGGAACAGAAAGCCTACATAACTATAGTTGCAACTGTTTAGTGGACGATATTCTGAGCAACTGATAACGGACCTAAACAATGGAGGTCTCCAGAAATGGACTCAATATTTCTGAGATAAAAATTAGTGAATGTGGAAGGTTGAAACCAATATGCAGCCTTCATTAGATCAGTAATAGCAATACAATTAGCATAGGCCCAAGAAGTAGAAAGAGCTCTTACTTCATGATCTGAGATCTTGAGTGCCGACTGCTGAGAAGAAGATAATTTTTCATAAGCAGTTCGAATAGTTAATTGAATCCATCTAGCAATAGAATGAACCATAATATCCTTTCTATTAGGCATCAAAGACAGAAAGAAACGCTTACGTCCCTTTCTGATGAACTCAGATCTACGTCTGTAAATACGTATTGCTCTAACAGGACACAGTAGGGGCCTACGCCCATCAGATGATGGAAGGGCCTTAATAATAATAGGTTCAGGATACTTATTAGGAGCCTGATTCTTAGCCAAAAATCCAACATTAGTGGTAAAGGTAATAGTATTACCGACACTACGGTAGTGAGAATCCTCCACCGATAGTGCATGAAGCTCACTAACTCTTCTAGCAGAAGAGAAAGCTAAGAGAAAAGCTGTCTTATATGTTAAGAATTTGAAGTCAACTGTGTCAAGAGGCTCAAAAGGCGCTTCTTTTAGCTTAAGAAGAACCCAGGCCAAATTCCACTTCGGAATTAATCTAAGGGTTCTAGGTCTATTTATCGAAAAATTTCTAACTAACTTAGATAAAGAGACATTAGTACCAATCCTCAAGCTATCATGATGTGCATAGGTATCAGATAGCATAGACCTATAACCCTTAATGGTGATAGGCTGCAGATTAATCTCATCAAACAAGTATACTAGAAAGTTTGCTATGTCTGGAATGGAGGGATCATAAATATCTACTGAATGATCCTCACACCACTGACAAAAGACCCTCCACTTAGCAGCATAGTTTAGCGAAGAGGAGGTCCTCCTGCAGTTAGAAATCGCGTCCACTGCTCGTCCTGTAAAATGTTTTCCGTGCAAGAAGGACCGCACAATGGAAATACATGAAGGTTTAGACCTTGCGGATTGTGATGGAGGATGCGCGATTTCCCTTGCGAAAGAAGATCTTCCCGTTGAGGAAGCTTCCTCGGCATGTCCCACAACAGACACCTGAGTAGATTTATCCACGGTCTCTGTGGAGACAGAGATGCTACCAACAGAATCTTGCATTGCGATTGTTTTATCTTGAGCAATATCTGCTGAATCAACGGCACTGGAGGATACGCATATCCTATCATTCCGTCCCAAGAGATCGAGAGAGCGTGTACTGCAAACGCTCGAGGATCCGGACAAGGTGACACATACGTCTGCAACTGGTTGTTGAGATGTGTCGCAAATAAATCTATCATTGGCCGTTCCCATTGGTAGCAAATCTGATTGAATACTTGCTTGTTGAGAGTCCATTCTGACGGCAACAGGCGACCCCTCCGTGAAAGGGAGTCTGCTAAGACGTTCAGACGACCCGGAATATGACGGATGGAGAGAAGAATCTGATGTTCTAATACAAACAGAAGAATTCTTTCCGTTAGATTGAGCAACGGAATGGAATGAGTGCCACCTTGGTTCCGAATATACGCAACTACTGTCGTATTGTCGGACATAATTTGCACGTGTGCATTCTGAATAACGTCTATCCAATGACGTAGAGCAAGCCAAATCGACATCATCTCTTTGATGTTGATGTGCTTGCTTAGAAACTGCGGATCCCAAAGACCCTGGCACTTCAAATCCGATGGGCTCAGTGTCGCGCCCCAGCCTGTTTGACTGGCATCCGTCATAATCGTAAAACTCGGATCTGGCAACTGCAGTGGAACTCCCTGAGTTAACCACTGTATGTCTGCCCAAGTCTGAATCTCTTGTTTCACTTGGCTTGACAAGAGTATGTCCGTTTCGAGCGAATGAATCTTCACTCTCCAATTCTGAGTCAGATAGACCTGGAGAGGACGGGTGCGTAGCCGCCCCATCGGAATGAGATCCGAGGCAGCTCCGCACAGACCTATTAGTCTCATGAATTCCCTCGCTGACACTTTGTCTGAGTGAAGACAATAGCGAGCATAACAACTGACTAATTTCGCTCTGGTTAACGGCAGACGAACGAGATTGTTGTGCGTCTCGAAGCTCATTCCCAGGTGGGTAAATGACTTGGACGGCACCAGATCCGACTTCTCTTCGTTTACTATGAAACCGAGATGTCGGAGCAATAGAAGCAGATTGTGCATGTCGTTCTGAAGCGTTAACTCGTTGCCGTATCTCTGAAGAATATCGTCCAGGTAAGCCGACGTTACCGCAGACGAATGAGCTCGGAAATGAGTCATTACCGAGTTCATTACTCGAGTGAATGCCCAGGGCGCTAGATTCAGACCAAAGCACATCGCTCGGAACTGATAAACAACACCTAGGACAGCGAAGCAAAGATACTTTCTGAACGCCGGATGTACCATGACGTGAAAGTATGCATCCTTGAGGTCTATGCTCGCAGCATAGTCGTTCACTCGAATGCTCGCTCTGACCGATCGAATGGTCTCCATATAAAACTTTGGAGCCACGATCAGCTTGTTTATCCAGCTTAACTGGTAGAGTGCTAAATTATTTTTCAAAAGTGATTTGTAACATGCGTATTATTTTCAAAGATACAATGCTACCAGCAAGGGGAGCCTTAAATTAGCAAGATTTTGTTTATCAAAAATTGTTTTGTTACTATTTATTGGAGAGTGCCTGTTGGCACTCTCCAATAAATTGTAAGCAAAATAATTTTGTATGAACATTTCTGTATCTACTGATGTACAAATGACAAGATAATGCACACAGTGTAAAGCCACTAAAGTGGCTTTCAGCACTTTTCAGTAGAGCCCTGATCATGGCTTCTAGCACTCTACCAGTTAAGTCGATCACTGGACGGAACGAGCCATCTGGCTTCGGAACCAGAAAAAGATGGCTGTAGAAACCTGGAGATTCCTGGTTTTCTACGACCTCTATCGCGTTCTTCGTTAAAAGAGACTGGACTTCTGATAGAAGTGCGGTTCGTTTCTGACAATTTGACAGAAGCCGAGTCCATCTTGGACTTCGAGTTAATGGAGGCTTGCCTTTGAAGGACAGTTTTAGTCCTTCCGAAATAACCCCTAGCACCCAAAGGTCCTCCGTAATTGATTCCCAATTGCTTGAGAAACTCGACAGTCTTCCGCCCACCGGAACGCGACAGAGGTCTAGACCATCACTTCCTGGATCCGCGAGGCTTGCGGTAGGAGAAACCACGTCCTCCACGACCCGCACCTCGCCCCGTCGGCCTAGGGGCGTCTGACCGGTTATTTCGGCCAGCATAACGGCCCCTAGTCGAGTCGCTACTCTGCCGGTCTCTAGAGTAAGACCTAGAGGACGCATAGGAACCTCTATAGGAACTTCCCCTGGACGAACTCGTCCCGGAAGTGCCTGGCCTACTCCTGTCTGCTGGTTCCGATTTCTTGGAAGCAGACTTAAACAGAGAGTCCGAAGCTTTCTTTGTTAATTTATCATATATATCAGAAAGCTTGCCACTGAAGAGAAACTCTCCAGAGACCGGAGCGACTCTAAGAGAGTTTTTCACCTTACTGTCCACGCGTGTGGAAGTAGCCAAGGCCGCGTCACGTCAAGCTAACTCCAGATTTGCCACTGAAAGGGCGGAGTTATAAGTGGAAAACGCTATGGCCCTGGACAGAACTCTTAAAGACGTTTGTACGTCTTGAAATTCAGGTCCTTCAAAGCGTAATGACAACGCTCTAGTAAGGTGATCTGCGTAGGAAAGAGCGTCTAAACTAGCTCTGTTAGACGATATCGCCGCTTCCATCGTAGACGACGGAAGTGACATAGATGGCATGGATATATCAAGGTCTTCAGCCTGGTCGTCTAAACGCAGAGGAACTCTCTGGATGCCCTGACCTGCCGTATCAAACTTGTTCCTTTGATTAATAAACGGCAGCTGTAGAGCAGAAGCCGGTAGGAAGGCTGACCTGCCCGTCTTGTTGGCAACTTTATCAATAGCGTCATTCAATAACTCAAAAATCCGAGAGACATTCTTGGATTGTGACGGAAATTCCGGGACAATGTCCCTAAACCGATTAAAAAACTCGGTGTCCAGTGGCGCTATTACCCTCCTATCCGGCTGCGCAGCATTTTGGTCTGGCGGAACAACTTCTGGAAGATAACACCGGATGAATTCTACGGCTATTTTATGTTGTTCCGAAAGGGAAATATCCAATTCATCAGAATCCCTTTCGCCATCCTGCCGGACCTCATGTAAATCATGTAAATCTCGGTCGTCCGCACCGGATCCAGCGGCGGAACCTACCGACCCAGCATCTTCTGACATTTCATGTTCCGACAGAGGCTCTGACGGTTGCTGGGATGCTGCGATTAACTTTGCTATCTGTGATAGCACATCCGTTACAGAGGCCTGGGGAGCGGCGGTCTTACTGGTTTTAGCCGCCGGAAGCTCCCTGGACGTTGCATCTTGCATACATCTTTTATGTGAACGTCCGGACGAAGAAGGCCTCGAGTCCCTGGCTACCGGATGGCGTGACCTGGTCGCCGAGGAATCCCTGGTCGGCGAAGCTGACTGTAATTCACTGGTCACGTAGCCAAGGTGCGGTCGAGTGTGCTGCTGAGAGGATATGGAAGCCTCATAGGTAGCCTCGGCGGACTGCCTATATACCGGAGCATTCCGAGCGGTGGACGTATGCTCCGACTGCGTAACATTACGGACTACAACATCTGGTCCCAGATGCTGTTGTATGAGAGAGGGACCTCTCTCGCTTGCAGCCCGTGTCGAACTGGACAAGCTAAACACCGGACTGTCAGGCTTCCTCCGATCCATCCTCCTTTCCGTCGTCACTGGGTGTGCACGTGGATGTTTTATAGTGCTCGCAACACCCGACTCTCTGTGCTGCACCGCAACGGATGACCCCGAGTGCTACCCCATTCGGTGAATGGACGCAACCCCGGTCGAGCTAGCGGACGTCAACCCCTTCGGGCTCCTTTCAGGGAATTGACGAATCTCCATGAGCACTTTTGCCGCTAGCTCTTCGCTTGTATGTGACGACGGAGGCACACTTCTGGATGACATCACGGAAACATCACCCTGTTCTTGTTCCTCTGAAAAAGAGAGTGAAACACTAGAGGGACTCTGAGGAGAAAGAACCGGAATGGACCTTTCTCCAGGAACAACATACCGTGACACACGTTTCCAACGTTTTTCATCCCATTTGAAACACACAGAACAAAGATCAGTGCGAGTACAGAGAGAACAATTAATACAGAGATCATGAGAATCATAGGAAGACTTCCTCCTATTACAATTTGAACAATAATCATTCATAGTGAAATGTAAACAATCAAAGTACTCGCACTAATCCTTGAAAATAAAGATACATAATACAGCAATCCATTATATTCATTAATAGATAATGATCTGAAAAGAAAAAAAAATTTTTTTTTTTTTTTAAGAATCAAAAAAAAAATTTTTTCAGAAGAGCCCAAGTTCCCAACGGGAACCCTGAGCCCAATGGATCCCAAAAAAGCCTAAGTGTGGACAAAAATTTAAATTCATTTTGAAAAAAATTAATGAGACACTTACGGACAATAATAATGTATCTTACTATGAATAAGAGATGCAGAAGACAAAAAATCACTATCAGCAGTAACTGTTGTCAACCTAAGCAAAAGTGTCAACAAACCGGAAACATGACTCCAGGCACTGAACAAACATGGCCCGAAATCAGTCACCAATTAAAACACTATCTGATGCAAAACAGAGGCTTCCAGAGAAGAAACTGTAGAACATCAGATGGTAGATGCCGACCAAAACGCCTAAACACCCCTAGGGTGAGGACGTAAACATGGGGAAAAAACAGAAATAAATCTGTTACCAAGCCAAAACTCCCAAGAAATTTTTAGTAATAAACATTACAAAAAATTAAGCCAAAACATGGGAGAAAAGCTAGGGGGGGAATAAGGAAGGTAGAGAGGAAACACTGATCAAACAATGGTACTTAATAGCAAGAATGATAACATCAGGGCCATGCCTTGAAAAAAGGCAACTAGAAATAATTTCATAAAATAATTATAAGTTACAGCCCTGAACATTTTCTTGCACTAAATATTTTCCTCTCCTCCTAATGTATCCTCTTTATTTCCACCATTTCACTCATGAATATGTGTCTGGCATCATGAAAATTGAGATTTGAAAGCACAAATAACAGAGAAGTGTGACTGTTTTGAGGGCCAAACTAAGAATGATAATTGGCGCCAATTTCGGGACTTCCTCGACACTGCGCATGCGCAGAGGAGTCGATGTATGGAGGGCCATATAGGACATGTATTTTTCGGTTTTTGATGCAAATTTTGGGGATTGGGGGGGGCAAAATTTGTGTTTGGCCCTGAATTAAGGAGATTAGCACCAGCTAAGTCTAAGTCTGGGTCATTGGTACAGTATAAAAATATCATTTTTCTCAAACTTGAAGCTATTGAGATAACTTATTACCGGTATAGACTATTACACAAGTGCATTGCCCTGGAAAGGGAGTACCAGTGACAGTGACTGGCGCCAAATACATCTTAAATGCAAATGCAATGTATTGTGATGTTTGTACAATGAAAACCAAAACCAAAAATAGGCCGATGAAATCGTCAGATGTGTACCCATACGCGCAACTAGTAGAAAGCTGTATGACGGAGGGCCACCACGGATGCTGACATTATGTACACCATACAAGGTATGGGTACATATAGAAATGGATTGGAGGAGTGTCTAATTTGATGGATAAAGGGTTAATATCGCCGTATCAAATTATCAGATTTACATAAAAAACTATACAGCACAGCACATATATACACCATACAAGGTATGGGTACATATAGAAATGGATTGGAGGAGTGTCGAATTTGATGGATAAAGGGTTAATATCTCCATATCAAATTATCAGATTTACATAAAAAACTATACAGCACAGCACACCAGTAACCTGAATAAATATATAAAGTAACATGACAATCGGATTGATATTTTTTGAGTTATCGAATGCCAAAGGGATTGGAGGAATTTTCAATTTGAAGGATAAAGGGTTAATATCTCAGGATTAAATTATCCGATTTACACCAAAAACTATAAAGGTTGGCACATCAGTAACCTGAACACAAATATAAAGTAACTTGACAATCCAAGCAATATTTTTCAAGTTATCGAATGCCAAAGGGATTGGAGGAATTTTCAATTTGATGGATAAAGGGTTAATATCTCAGGATTAAATTATCAGATTTACACCAAAAACTATACAGCTTGGCACATCAGTAACCTGAACACAAATATAAAGTAACTTGACAATCCAAGCAATATTTTTCAAGTTATCAAATGCCAAAGGGATTGGAGGAATTTTCAATTTGACGGATAAAGGGTTAATATCTCAGGATCAAATTATCCAAATTTACACCAAAAACTATACAGCTCGGCACATCAGTAACCTGAACACAAATATACAGTAACTTGACAATCCAAGTAATATTTTTCAAGTTATCGAATGCCAAAGAAATGGATACGGATGCCGGATGGACAGACGGACGGACGGACGGACGGACGGACGGACGGACGGACGGACAGACAAAGGATGGACGAACGACGGATGGTCACCCCGGATGCCGGCATTATGTGTACCATACATAGTATGGGTACACATAAAAACCCGACTCTTTGAGTGAAACTGAAACCTACATGAAATCTGAAAAATGCCCATCTCTACCCGATTTGCACAAGCTTCAATCTGACTCACCTAGAGATGTTGTAAACCAAATATGAAAGGACTCTGACTATTGAATCTGAAGATGATTTTTTAAGAAAATTCTCTATTATTGCACTAGCTATATATATAGTTAATTTAAAATTTGGGTTCCTATATATTAACCCAGGCACCTGATTTGAACAAACTTGAATCAGCCCCTCCCCTAGAGATGTTGTATACAAATATGAAAGCATTCTGACTGGTGGATCTGAAGAAGATTTTTAAAAATTATCCCCCATATTGCACTATGAAATTTGGGCTGCCTATCAAAAGATTGTGTATGACCAGTGGTTTGGGAGACAAAAAAAAAATGTAACTTTTGCAAAAATGCTCACCCAGCTTTTTTGGATGCCCCCCTACAGAACACCCTGACATAATCGATGGCAGTTTTTTTACCATTCAATTCTACAAGTCCTATGGATGCTTTATACCAAATAACAGTCTCTGTTCAGTGTTTGGGAAATATGGGCGTTTGAAAATATTTCTATTTTAGCTCCTGGGGTTCCCATCATATTTTCTTCATGATTCAAGTAGTTATGACCCAATAGTAACACATACCAAATTTGGTTCAAATCAGACCATCTGTTCTGAAAACAGAAATTTTGTGCTGGGCCAAAAATCTTGCCCCTCCCATTACAAAGGCAAATATTGCTTCACGAACTTCATTTGAACAAACTTGATTCTACACCTCAAAAGGAAGCTTCACACCAAATATGAAGTCATTGTACGCACAGGTTCTTGAAAGGATTTTTAAAATATTTTGGAGCATTTTTACACACCCGCTCCCTATGGGGCTGGACACAGGGGTCAGCCTGGCAGCTGATTTTAGGAGAAGTGACTTCTCCCTCCAGAGACTTTAGGGAGAAGTCAGAAAAAAACAAAACGTATATGACATCGTGACAAAATAACTGAACATAGAGGACACAATTGTGGCGAAAAAAAACAAATTATACAAACATACATACACACACAAAACTAAGTCATGTACGTGTAGGTTATAATCCCCCCTCCCCTACACATGAAAGTGTCAATGACACTGTAGCTCAACTTGACAAACTTGAACTTGGTAAAGTATAAATGAAATGGCAAAATTGAAGATCATTGGTACCAATGTAATTTTTTTTGCCAGTGGCAACGTTTTTTGACAAAAACCGAAGAAAATCGATAGCTCCCATCTAGAGGCCTCCCCAAACAAGCATGCTAGGTTTCAAAGCAATCCGATCATAAATGTGCCCTGTAGAATGTACAAAAGGGAAATATTGTGGTCTGACTAGACTAAATTCTAAGAACGTTGGTCGCGGCAACATTTTTTGATGGAAATGGAAGAAAATTGATAGCTCCCATCTAGAGGTCACCGTAAATAAGCATACCAGGTTTCAAAGCAATCTAATCATAAATGTGCCCTGTAGGGTGAGCCAAAGGGAAATATTGAGGTCTGACTAAACTAAGTTCTAAGAACGTTGGCCGCGGCAACATTTTTTGACAGAAATTGAAGAAAATTGATAGCTCCCATCTAGAGGTCTCCCCAAACAAGCATACCAGGTTTCAAAGCAATCAAATCATAAATGTGCCCTGTAGGGTGTGCCAAAAGGAAATATTGAGGTCTGACTAAACTAAGTTCTACGAACGTTGGCCGTGGCAACATTTTTTGCCGGAAATTGGAGAAAATCGATAGCTCCCATCTAGAGGTCACCCCAAACAAGCATACCAAGTTTCAAAGTAATCTGATCATAAATGCGACCTGTGAGGTGTGCCAAAGAAAATTGTGGACGTACGTACTAACGTACATATGTACGTACGCCGACGGATGAGAAGTGATGGCAATAGCTCAGCTTGACTTTGTCAAGTTGAGCTAAAAATTGTGTCGTCCATGGTTTCTGAATACCCTAACTCTTTCCCTAACAGTGATGACTAGGGTTATCGTGCAGTTGATTTTGTATTTGCCTCAATGCAGTGGATTTGAAATTTAGCATTACCCATGTTAACAGTGTTCTTCTCTGTAATAGAAGGTATATTCTTTTAAAAAAAATATTTAAAGTATTTAAAATAAATTTCAAGTTCACATAAGAAGCTGGGTAATTCATGGTTTCTGAATATCCTAATTGAATTGAAAAGTGTAGTAAAAAAAGTTTTCGACATCCTTTGTAAATTAATCATCATTAACAATTTGAGCTAATTTATTTCTAAGGTAAATGACAAATATTTCAGTTGTCTCCCTTACCTGCTGTGCTGGGTGATAATACTCGATTCAGAAAAATGACAATTTCTGCCATCCATCTTACATTGACATGTGCAATTTGTGTTATAAGGCCTGCCATTCTTATCCATCATAATATGTGTTATTTCTATCGTAGCCTTATTACATTTAACCCCCTTCCAACACAAGTTTTCAAAGAAAAGAAAATTGCGGGGCGAATTTCAATGCAACCAATTTTTCAATGAACAGAGCGTACCGTAAGAAATTTCGACGTTTTTATGGATGAACTGGGATCTGGACTATTCGACAAAAGACAAACTCGACGAAATGGACTATTCGACGAGAAGACAATCCGGCGGAAGACAATTTCGACGAAATTTTTTTAAAAGGGTCAATTCGACAAATATATTTTTAAAAATGATATTAAAGACACAATTGACCAAGCAATTTGTTTCTTGCCTTTTGTTAAACCGCTCTTTGAAGAACAGTTCCCCAATGTCATTATACAGGGCTGCGTCTTTCATTGGACGCAGGCAGTCTGGCGAAAAGTGCAACAATGTGGTCTTTCAGAGACATAGAAAACGCACCAACACATACAAGTTTATTCGGTGTTTGTTATGTCGTGCATTTCTACCATCAACTCGCGTTGTTAGTTACTTTAATTCAACGAAAGAGCTTTGTAATAACACATCAAACAGTCCTCTAGCCAAACTGCTGGAATATACTCAGAACACATGGATCGATAATCCTATGTTTCCTGTGTCAACTTGGTCTGTCTTTGACCAGCATGTGAGATCTAATAATGACACAGAAGGCTGGAATCGTCGCCTCACTACAAAGATTTCCAGGCCTGGCATGAACTTTTATCTTCTGGTAAATTTACTTCGGGAGGAGGGTTGGTTAATCCCGACACAAGCACAGCTGGTTTCTGAAGAGTTGCTCCAAAGACATCAAAAATTAAGTTCGCACAAACGCGAAAACAGCATACAAACATTATTTGAAACGCTCAAACACTCTGAGATAACAACGAAGGAATTTATGGCATCCATCATGATGCCATTGATACATGGTCCAAAAGAAAAATAAATGTTATTCTTTTTTATGTTGCAGCTGTAGTAAATTGTAATTGTGCTAAAAACTTCTCACAACAGAATTGTGTGCGTGTTTGTGTGTGTGTGGGGCGGGGGGGATACATGTATCAATGAATCCATGCTAAAATGTTTATCATTAAAACCAGCTTGTTTAGTCATTTCCCATGAAATTTTTTGCGGTTTTGTAAGGGAAAGAGTTAAATGAAAATTGCAGCCATAATTCTGTTGGGGAAGTTGTTCAAACGTTTGTTCATTTACGTTTCTTCTCCATTATGGTCATTCTGTGCGCTATTGTTAACATAAGATAAGTTTTATATTATAATTAAAATAAAAACATTGGTACCAATTCAGTGTCTGTTATTTTTCAGTCAACTTCATTGGGATGATCCATTCATTCATTAATTGGTTTTATTTTTGACACCCCGATAATCCTATAATTGGCGTCTTAAGTGTGAGCGTCTCATAAATATAGGGTATGACACCTAAATTAAGTGTAATTTACGAGAAAAGCTCAGCTATTCATGCACATTCACTATTGCCCCACCTAATAAGTTCCGAGATAAAATACGCTATCTTACGACATACTCTACTCAAAGTTATATTGGGTGGGGTATGTTGTAAAAATAACTTCTTTTAATCCGCTGGGGGAAATAAATAAAAAGTTTTCGTCGAACTTGCACTTTTTTATCGTTGGACTGTCCAAAGTTTTGTCGAATCGTCTAAAGTTTCGTCAAATTTGTTCAGAAGTTTCGTCAAATCGTCCAAACTCTCGTCGAATTGTCCTAAAAAAAAATCGTCGAATTTGTCTTTCGTTGAATAGTCCATAACCCGATGAACTGTCCCCTGCACATTTTTGGCGTTTTGAAACGGTGGTTACCTACATAACTTTAATAAATTCTAATAAACTTGATGCGTGTCTTGTGAAGTTGTGTGATTCGATGTTTTTGCTGACACTTTTGTTTTTAAATAGCATTTTGTGCTGGTTGCTATCAGTTTGGGCGTATTGTTCGATCGACTACGCCTTTACAACTCTTTTCAGAAATATAAAATTGTGCTAGTTTACGCTATTTTCAGAGCCGTAGGACGGATTTTAACACCAGCCGCCGTGTTTACTTTTTTGTGAATGCGAAAGCGTTGAGGTTTTTTTTTTAAATAAAACATAAGAAAATCCAGTAAACTGCCATGTCTCCCAAGAAAGTTTTGGAGGGCGACTTGAATTTTCGCCCCCAATGTATGCCAAGGCGACTTGAGGAATGACAAGACGACTTCTTCGCCCTAGTCGCCCACTCGACTGACCCCTGCTGTTCTCATTTCTAAAGATGAATAAACGTTGAAAGTCATGCTTTGTTTTAATTTGTCTCCTCATTCCTCAAAGCCCTCTTCTTAATTTATTCTGACTTGCAAAATTATTTCCGGCGAATCGTCCAGAAAAGTTCTGGCGAATCATCCAAAATAATTTTGTAAATCATCCGGCAAATTGTCCTTGGTAATCTGGCGAAGTGTCTAAAAATTCGGCGAATCGGCATACATTTTTCGGCAAAGCGTCCAATTTTCCGGCGAACTGTCCCGAAAAAAAATTTGGAGAAGTTGTCTTCCGGCGAAGAGTCCAGGATTCACTTTAACAACCTTGTGTTACAGTGTTGAAATATTATTGATATTGGTAACAGAAAGAAATCTGAGAATCAGCAACAATAACTATGAATTTAATTATTCTGAAATTTAATTTAAAAAAATTAATATAAAAAAAAATGATACAAAGATCTTTTACACTAATTGGTTTTAATACAGAAAATAAAAAACAGTGGTACTTATCAATTATCAAATTAGTCCAAAATACAGTTTGACAGAATCCATTAATCCAGTGGTGAAGAATCTTGTGAAGAGTTACCAGCTGGTGTATTAAATCCAAGAATGTCTTCAGAAACAGTATCCCGTAGATTTGTAATAAAATTTTCGCTTAGAAATTTCAGCAGTCTCCAATAAAATATAACAAAATGCTCCGCAGAATTCAAATGGAGTAAAAATCCAAGAAGTATTGGTGCCACAGGTAATTTTCCAAATAATCCAGTAGAATCCTGGCTTTTCACAAAATATTATTCCGTTTCACGGAAAGTATAAATTCTCTTTTCCAAGACGAATGATTCTCAAGATTCAAAATTCTCTTTTGGAATCAATCTTCCAAATTCACAAAAAAGCACTGCTTCTATAATAAATGCACTGTTCTGAAACAATAATAAACTCCAATGGAAACAACTGAAGTGAGTCTTTCTGAAATGGCTTTCAAAAAAATGAGTTTTTGAATTCTGTTGACAAACCTTTATATAGTTAACAGATAGAATGTTCCAGAAGATGAAAATTCTACAAGGTTCTAACAGTTTCTATGTGATTCTGTTATAATTCAAGTAAATAAGGTCCTTGACCAACTTAAACAATCAACAGCTATATGTACAACATATTAGTGTAACAAAGATGTAAACAAATGTAACTCAGTGCAAATGAGTCAGACCAATCAGAAAATGCAAAAAAAATTTATCAATCTCGATATAATAAGGGGGCTATATAACACCTCCTATCTGACCCCCACCCCCATGAATGTTGTATACTGAATATCAAGAGATTCTGATGATTGGTTCTGGAGAAAAGATTTTTTTTTTTCAAATTTTTGAAAATATGCCGACTCGGCATTTTTTCGATACCCATTACAGAACACCCAAAACATAACCGATGGCAATTTTTTTTTACCATTCAATTCTACTGGTCTTAAGGATACTTCATACCAAATAACAACTCTCTGTTCCGTGTGGTTTGGGAAATATGGGCGTTTGAAAATATTTATTTTTAGCTCCCAGGGTTCCCATGGGAAGGCAGGGAGTTTTTTTTTGCATGAGTCAAGTACTTATGACCCAA
Organism: Pictodentalium vernedei; assembly: GCA_031216915.1. NCBI lineage: Eukaryota > Metazoa > Mollusca > Scaphopoda > Dentaliida > Dentaliidae > Pictodentalium > Pictodentalium vernedei. The sequence goes on along the minus strand of CM062293.1, from coordinate 48,122,646 downwards.
TAATACCACATACCAAATATGGTTCAAACCAGACCATGGGTTCAGAAACTAGAGCTTCAAGAGAGCCTAAAGATGCTCACCTGGACCAAGTTGTCCTAAACTGTAAGGGTTGTGGGTATAGAGAAAATGTAATCTGAAAGAACCATATGACAGATTCGCCATAAATTTTTTTGTCCAATTGTTTCAACTGCTCAGAAGAAAGCTTCATACCAAATACAAAATCTCTAGTCTTTGCAGTTTGGGAAATATTGGACATTTCATTTTTTTCCTATTTTTAGCGCCAGATGTTCCCACGTGAAAAATTTTGGGAGCATGAATGAAGTACTTAGGGTCAACTAATGCCACATAAAATTTGGTTCAAATCGCTCCATGGGTTCTTGGAAGAGAAATTTTCAGAGGAGCTCAAAAGTGAGCCCATCCCCTGGAGAGCCCAAATATGGACCTATCAACTTTCTTTGAACAACTTTTAACCTTGAACACCAGAGCAAGTTTCATACCAAATATCAAAGCATTCCCACTTGTGGTTCATGAGAAGATTTTCATCATATTTGGTCATAAGACCACGCCCAAAAAGGGCGGAGAACCCATTTGAATAAAACTAAAACAGAATACCCCAAGATGATGTGGCCCATATGTGTTTCAATTTGGGCCATTGGTTTATGAGGAGAAGATTGTTTTTCGCATTGGTCTCTCAATTGGGGAAATAGAAATTTTGTGTGAGTTCAAATATTGACCTAGAAAAGAGGTTGCATATCAAATGTCAAAGCACTCTGATCTGTGGTTAAGGAAAACAAGTTGTACAAAAAGAATGCAGGTATTTAGACATCAGGGATCAGAAACAGTGACAAAAAAATTTAGTTTACTTATTGGTGTTTAAGGTCACATATTTATGCACAATCGCAAATTGTGACCACAAAATGGAGATAAAGGCAAGTTTTATACCCATGTTGCCCATTTTAGAGGACTTCCACCCCAAGCATTGGTGACTGGGTCCTATTTTACCAGTGTAACGGAACTTGTTTACCACAGTAAACAAGCACTGCTGCACTTCCTGGAGTTCCCACGGGGGAGTAAAAGTGTATGTTAACCCCAATAATTCGGGATACAAAATATCATTTTTTAGTGTTCTGTGATTTGAGAATAAATGGGGAATGGGAAGGCTATGGGTATTGAATTTGTTTCTATTTTTTGCTCCTGGGGTTCCCACTGGGCACAAAAAATGCCCTCTGAACAAACTTTAATCACACTTCCCTAAGAATGATATACACCAAATATCAAGATTCTGTCTGCTGGATCTGAACAAAGTGATTTTTCAAGAATATTCCTCATACTGAACAAATTTACAATTTGTGTTAACCCTAATAATTTTGGATACTAAATATAATTTTTTAGTGTTCTGTGATTTGTGAATAAATAGGGAATGGGAAGGCTATGGGTATTTGAATTTGTTTCTATTTTTCAAAAAAAAAAAAAATTACCCATGAACAAACTTGAATCACACCTCCCTAAGGATGATATACACCAAATATCAAAAGATTCTGACTGCTGGATACTTTAGGACAAAACCGATAGTGATTTTTTTCACCATTCCTTTCTATTGGTCCTGAGGAAGCTTCACACCAAATAAAAAGTTTCAGTACTGTGCAGTTTTGGAGATATGGGTGTTTGAATTTTTTTCTATTTTTAGCTACTGAGGTTCCCACAGGGCAGCAGGAAAATTTTTGGGGCATGAATCAAGTACTTAGGACCTAATAATACCTCATAGAAAATTTGGTTCAAATCAGCCTCTCGGTTCAGAAAATAGAAATTTTGGGCGGGGCACAAAATGGGGACCCTCCCGTAACGAGCCCAAATATTGACCGAGAATATTTCTTTGAACAAACTTGAATCTTGAGTACCAAAGGAGCTTACATACCAAATATCACAGCATTCTGATTGGTGGTTCATAAGAAGATTTCAGGTGAAATTGATGCTTTTGGAGCATCACCCCCACCCCAGTGGGGGCACAGAGTTCATTTTAACAAACTGGAAAGAGGATACCCCCAAAATACTGTATGTCAAATTTGTTTGGGTTTGGGCTAGTGGTTTTGAAGGAGAAGACTGAGTCACGAAAGTTAACGGACGACAGACGACGGCCGCAAAGTGATGGCAAAAGCTCACAGACTTTCAGTCAGATGAGCTAAAAAGAAATTTTGGGCGGGGGTCGAAAATCTTACCCCTCCCATTACAAAGCCAAATATTGCTTCACGAACTTCGTTTAAATAAACTTGATTCTACACCTCAAAAGGAAGCTCCACAGCAAATATCAAGTCATTGTGCACACTGGTTCATAAGATTTTATTAATATTTTGGAGCATTTTTCCCCCACTCCCTCCCTATTGGGCTGACCATCCCACAAACTTTCACTTGAATTGGCCTAATGGCTTTGGAGTAGTAGACCAAAACATGGTGTTGACGGACGGACGAGCTAAAAATTGTTATGTCGGGGCAGAAAATTAGAAACCAAACCATTACTTTTTTTTTTTTTGGACTGATCAGTTCTGTTGTGAGAAGATTTTCAGAACCATGTAGTCCTACCATCAATTATGTGAATCAAAAGTTTGTACAGTTAAAACTAGAAGACCCGCCCTGAAATGCTCACAAATAGCATGTCGATCTACGTGTTACGACCATAATGAGGCTATCAAATTCTGTACATAAGGCCTGTGCACAGGCCACGTTTCAGCCAATGGACCTCCGGGTAACCTGGAGGTCCACTGGCAGAAACATTGCTTGTGTTTGGTATGAGTAACCAGGTGAACTTGCCGTGCTTTGGATGCCATTCGATATGGCAATAGTGCGCAATTCCTATGCGCAAATAAGCCTAGACAAGCACACAGTTCGTGACAGAACTTCTAGTTTTAACTGCACTTTTTCAAGGTCTATACACCACAACCTTCATTTGGGTGTATAATCTGAATACATTCATTTGAATTTTATGGAATTTCATTCAGACTTGAGTTTCATAGTAAATTTGTTTATTTTTACCCCAAAAGCACCTCAGAGCTCGGAGGGTTTGATTTTTCAGATTCGATTTCAGGAAAAAACATTTGTTTTGGTTCAAGTTTTCTGTGTTAAGAATCAATATTTATTTATTTGAGTTCTGACAGCTAGGGACACCTCCTCTCGGACAATTTTATGGGTGGAGGAAGCCAGAGTACCCAGAGAGAACCACCAAGCAATGGCGAGCAACTGTCAGACTCCCCAACATACTAACTACACAGGGTTAGCATTGGTTGAAGACAAACGCACCATCGAAGTGCAGTATGCCTTAGCACACAACACTTTGCTGGCAATCAGGAATTGTTTGAGCACAATTCACAGAATCCACAAACTGACAAGGAAGCCTGCTGTAAAGGAAATAACTTCAAGTTTTGAAAAATTCCAAAAGAATGTCTTACGGTTGAAAGTCACATCAAGTCATGGCCATCATTCACAAGGGGAGGTTGTGCTCCCCCCCCCCCCCCCCCCCCCCAAAAAAAAGTGAAGAGAATCGGACAGAATGCTATCGTTTTCGAAAAGCGAGTTGTTTACCTTGTTAATATTTATATACCATCACAGGGGCACGTCAGCATGGATTCAAAAATGGTATCAAATATCATTTTTCTTTCTATTTCCCAGCTTGTGTCAAGTACCTGTGCTTTAAAATAAGTATTTTTCACACTCCGAATTTTTTTTTCTGGGGAGCAGTTTTTCATAAAACTACACTTTTTTGTGAGAGCTGAACTTTAATTCCAATCAGGATTTTATTTTCGTGCAAGATCTTTTGAAAACTAAAACAGTATATTGACCTACTTTTTTCTCACTCTGGACCAAGAAATGGACACACTGGGATTGTTCAATTCAAGGCTGATCTGTCTCTTCTAAAAAGTAAATGCCCATTTGAATTGAAAACATTTCTTTTTATAAATAAATTAATACAGAGAGGCATGTTTTTTTCTCGTAAACAATTCTTTGTATAAATAAATTTACACATAGAGATGTGTTATTGCCCAATTGTAGTGATTTATTTTTCTGAGAGATGAAAATATAATATACCGGTAGATCATGTGAATGCAGAATCATCGCTCTACATTTTCTTCTCACTTCTGTTTCATCTGACTTCTCCCTAAAGTCAGTGGAGGGAGAAGTGACTTCTCCCTCAAATTACCCTCTAGGCTGGTCCCTGCCCAACAAACATAACTTAACGTCACTATGAAAACGAAGATGTTCTTTAGCCCTTTACCCAACGAGTCGGCCATATCCGGCCATCTGAACATGCAAAATCAGCAGTTGAAAAAATATTACTTTTCAAAATATTTCAACAAAAGCATATCATGTGACCCCTTGTTGGAATGAGCTCGTCAAGCTCGTTCCAATGAGGGGTCACATGATATGGTTTTGTTGGAAATTTTTGAAAAATTTAGAAAAATTATATTTAAAATAATAAATTTTGATACCGTCTGGGTTAGGTAAAGGGTTAATAGAATACAGCATGTGTATGATAGACGGTCGGTCACTATCATACACATGCTGTATTCTATTCAAAACATCGCCGCTTCTGTAGCTTTTTCAGCTGAGTGTTTCACAAGTCGGGAAAATGGCGTATGCGAATTAGAAATGGCCAGCGCCACTCTTGGTGCACCTGCATTTTACAAAACCAAAAGACTGCCTTCTATGAGGGAAAAACAGTTTCAAATAGGTTTTCGTGGGAAAACCATTTGGTAAATGGAGGGTCTGCCAAGTATAACATATGGTACAGAAGTGGTACCCCTAAACCAAACGGCTGTCAAGAGCTTGGAAACCCTGCAGTATGATGCAGGCCGATGGAGAACAGGGTCAAGTAATGCCGCAGCACTAGAAGCAATCAGGGGTGAGCTTGGGTGGATGAGGATCAAGGACAGGATAGACTTATTGAAACTTGTTATTTTAATTATTTGGTAAATCTCCCGGACAGCCAATGGTGTGAAGTAATGTTCCAGAGTATTTTCAACTCAAATATCAAGACAGGGTGGATGGTTCATGTGAGGGAGCTAATAGAGAACTACTCATTGGAGATTTCAGACCTAGAGGTAGGGGCAACCCAGGGTAAAAAATCATCAGAGAAAGGATCATGGAGGATGGTAACCTTAATTGGCGAGAGGTCAAAGAGGTTTTTGGGTGGCCAACGCGAGAAAGAGAAGCCAGGTTTTGAAGAGTTCCTTGATAGCACAATTGGTGGGTTACTGTTGTTCAAGCTCAGGTCGCAGTCCCTGGAGCCGAGGGGGGAAATTTGGAAAAACAGTGAAAAGGAGTGCCAGGTGTGTAATTTAGGCGTGATGGATACCCTGGAACACCTTCTAGAATGCCCAAAATACCAGTCTAAAAGAAGAATAATATTCACTAGGAGTATAATGGGGAAGTGGGATGGGAGAATGAAGGATATGTGGTTAGTGAGTGACCTAACCCTTTAGTCAACGAATCGCCTGCATAATATGCAAATTCAGCAGCTGAAAAAATATTATATTTCGAAAACAACAAAACCATATCATGCGACCTCTCTTTGGAATGAGCTCGTTCCAAAGAGGGGTCACATGATGCGGTTTTGTTGTACTTTTTGAAAAAATTTAAAAAATTATATTTAAAATAATAAATTTTGAAATCGTCTGCATTGGGTAAAGGGTTAAAGGAGAGGGTTAATATGCTAATTGGAGAGATTGAGAAGAATGGGGCAAGCAATGTCATCAAGCAGTCCATCTCAAAGAGTGATGGGAGAAGAAGCGTGGGAATAGGGAGGCAGTTGGGAGCACAGGGGTAACCAAGGCCTTCTTGTTGAGAACCTCGACAAATCAACAGGCAACCAAAGTGTTATTATGATTTTTAGAGATTCTAGGGGATCTGTTGCTAAGCCTTAGAAAAATAAAATCAATTAGGGTAACAAACGAATAAAGTTTATCTAATCTGTATTGTGTTCTCATTCGGATGCACGATATTCAAAACTGAAAACCGGTATCAGTATTCAAAAAAATACTGTGGAATACCGTTATATCGAAAACTGTTCAGATATCTGAACATAAGTACCACATCGAGACTTGAGGCATCACAGTCTGAATGAATCAGCATGCCTGGATTAAAGATGGGCGGTATTGGAATTTTGAGTTCGGTATCGGTTTCGGTATTTTTGTGTGGGCATACCGCGGTATCGGTTCGGTATTCGGTATGTGACTTCAGATTCACTGACAGTACCAAAGGGGAATCCATGTCAGAAAAATACAGAATAAGTTGTTCTTGTATCATTCTATCACAGTGCAACACATGCCATTGTTGATGGGCTCAACATTGTCATTCTTTTGTCAACACAGATCAAATCTACAGTAATTTGGTGACTTGTTCTAAATACACCTTAACTTTTCAAGCTCCACTTAACCCTTTACCCAACGTAGACGTTATCAAAATTTATTTTTTTAAATATCATTTTTTTCAAATTTTTCCAAAAATTTCAACAAAACCATATCATGTGACCCCTCGTTGGAACGAGCTCGTTCCAACGAGGGGTCACATGATATGGTTTTGTTGAAATTTTTGGAAAAATAATATTTTTTCAACTACTGAATTTGCATATTACGTGGGCGGATGCGGGCGATTCGTTGGGTAAAGGGTTAAGGCATCTGTAATCATAGAATGTGTGTCCTGAAGATGTCATCTTTAGGTGGGCCTGATGACAGTAGTAAAATTATCTGGTCTAGCCAAGACTTTGCTAGAAATCACTGCTAAGCAACTGGACATGTGCAGGTCGTAGACTATTGATAATTTAGTACAACTGCCCTGGTCCTTAAGGCTTAACAAAACTGAAAAATAAAATCATTCACTTCTTTCGTGAAAATGAACACTTCAACTGCTATCAATCCTCATCAAGGCCTTATAAATAGCGAATGCACAGGGAAAATTTAAAATACCGTTGGTTTCGGTATTCAAAGATTGGTTCGGTTCGGTTTTTCGGTGTCCCCATGATATCGGTATCGGTTCGGTTTTTCGGTATATTGCCCATCTCTAGCCTGGATGATGCGGTTCAAAACATCTTTACCCAGTGCGGACGATTTCAAAATTTATTATTTTAAATAATAGTTTATCAGATTTTCCCACAAATTTCTACAAAACATTATCAAGTGACCCTTCATTGGAACGAGCTCAGCGAGCTCGTTCCAATGAGGGGCCACATGATATAGTTTTGTTGAAAATTATATTTTCAATTGCCGAATTTGTATATTACGTGGGCACAGGTCGACGATTCCTTGGATAAAGGGATAATATTATTCATTGGGGGGCTACAGTTAAAACTCAAGACATCTTGAAAATGAAATTGTGGGTAAATAATGACGATACACCAAGATTTTTTGTAATTACACCAGTATTCAATCGATATTGGTTCGAATACCGGTATATATCGGTTTATCCATATACGGTGCAGCTCTAGTTCTCATCTCTCTTACTAACTCGTCTTGTGGATGAGTCAATAAGGGAAAAATGTGACAAAGAGAACTCAACATATTTGCCCCTTTGCCAGATAGACAAAGTGACGAGAGTCCATAGAGGGCACTAGTTCAGTTCCATCCCAGTAAGATAATTTGATCAGTTTATGCACAAACACAGTAAAGCCGTCCAGCAGTTTTTTTTGCTAGCTCTTGCAATTCGTTTTTTTTTCGCTTTGCCACAAAATTGAACCAGAAAACCCCAAAACAGTTACATTTTCTAACAATTCCCCAAGCCTCTGTACTCACAGGGATGCCTAAATCTGTGTGTAAGTCTGAACCAATCAGGGTCAATCTAAAGGTTCATTTTGGTTCATGTCCTGTGTTTAAAAAACAAGTGACGTCACATCAATTAAGAATGTCTTGACAACTCAGTTGTGAAAATAGGTAAAAGCATTACTTGATTGGGTTCTCCACAATTTCCATAAAAAAAATTTATGTACTGAAGCGTGAAGGACAACATCACAATTATATTTCAACTGAGAACTTTCAATTCAAACATCCAACATTTTAAGAAAAACATTTTTAAAACAAAACTTGGCTACTTTTAAGAGAAAAGCTCCCAAATTATATTCCACTATTTTGTCTATAATTTTTTATAGACGGCTGGTAAATGTGGACACGGAATTTAATCATGACATTCTCAATGAAATGAAACGTGGATCAGCTGTCCTCATCCAAACACAATTTAAAAAAAAACCACAACTTTATGAAGATAATATTTTAAAGGACTTTCTAGTTGTACTGCTGAGATCAGATCAGTCTATCTGATGTTGTAAAAGCGATTTTCTAACAATTCCCAAAGTCTTTGTACTCACAGGGATTCCTAAATCTGTCTATAACTATGACCCAATCTAAAGATCTGTTTTTGTTCAGTTCCCGTGTTTAGGAAACAAGTGACTTCACATCATTTGAGGTCTTGGCAACTCAGTTTCGAAAATAGGCAAAAGCATTACTTGACTGGGTTCTCTACAACTTCCATAAATTCATGTACTAAAGTGAAGCCTGAAGGACAACACCACATTTATATTTTAACTAAAGAAATGTCAATTCAAAGATCCAATATTTCAAGAAAAAACATTTTTAAAACTAAACTTGGCTACTTTTAAGAGACAAGATCCCAAATTAAATACCACTATTTTTTCTACAATTTTTGTAGACGGCTGGTAAATGCTGACACGGAATTTAATCACGACATTCTCGGTGAAACGAAACGTGGATCAGCTGTCCTCATCCAAACACAATTTTTAAAAAAAACACAACTTTATGAAGATAATATTTTAAAGGACTTTCTAATTGTACTGCTCGGGTGTGTTCGGAGTATTTGATGTTGTAAATGCGACTCAAGTAATGTGTTTTAACTTATGAAGTGCCCGTTCAAAGCTACTCAGACAGTCGGACTGTTTCCTGTTTTTCCCCAACCGACCGAAGACAACTTTTTGTCGAGTCGTAAATTATCCGTAAGTGTCTTATCTGGTCTCATTTCTTACGTTGTTGTGTTCGTCTAACCCCTTCTGAAGCCTTTCTAAAATTTGTTGGGGAGTGTACTGCATTAGGACCAGCAGAATTTCCCAAAACTGCAGAGTTTTGCTTGGAAAATATGCAAAGCTCTGCCTCCGCAATGGCGGACGTCCATAAACTGTACAGGTTCTCCAGCGCATTGACATATGGGAAACCTCTCCAGCAGCGTGACGTCAAGTGACGAATGGTGAAATTGTTTGAAATGCAATCTCGCACATGTACGCGAGATGTAAGTTTCACGAACGAGATGATGATAGAGACATTTAATTGGTTGACCTCGCCTTCAAGGCCTGCCCAAGAGAATGAATGACAGGTGCGCATCACTGATCAATTTTTTTTTATTTCGTGATCGATAATGTTTTCACTGATTACATTCTCGATCTGAGCGCTTTACATAATTATGTGCCGTCCATGGGATTGCTCTTGAAAAGTCGGAAGCTTGCATGACGAAGTTGCATCTTCACTAACACGCACCAAGCTTAAATGGAATGAAATTATTAATTGTTATTGAACAAATATTATTTTACTATGGTTGCAGTACTTTCGTACCTAAACGATTCCGTACACGGAATATTTCGTATCCATTTTTATATATAATTTTTTTTTAAATTTAAAAAAAAAATCAACAAAACCATCTCATGTGACCCCTCATTGGAACGAGCTCAATGAGCTCGTTCCAATGAGGGGTCACTTGAGATGGTTTTGTTGAAATATTTTGTAAAAAATTTGCAACTGCTCAATTTGCATATTACGTGGGCGGATGCGGGCGATTCGTTAGGTAAAGGATTAATGTAGATGCGGATACGTTCCGTCAGTAAAAGAAATTTAACTATGAATGACGAATAATAATTGGTAAAACTGTTGTGAAAACATGGAAATTAATTGACAGGACGAACTCCTGAAAGCTTGTTAATGCTGTGTACGCAAATTCTTCTATCAATACCGACCTATAGAACCTACTTGGATAGACATTTAGCTTTTGTACCTATGATGTTGCATGCTGTAGTAATGTTTGGCATAATAATGAGTAAATTTGTGATTAATAGAATTAGTAAAAAAAAAATTGTGTGTGTGTTTTTCTTCTTGGGCGGTACATACTTATTTTATTTATGCATGGGTTGGGGGCGAATTTTGAGAATTCGAATTTTGTTCTCGTCTTGCCGCTTAACCCTTATAAAAAGTACCATGGTAAATCCCAAAATACCCTGGTAATACCATATTACCAGGGTATTTTGGGATTTACCATGGTTTACCATGGTACTTTTTTATAAGGGAACACCAGTGCTTTTCCTGATTTTTTTTAAAAAAGCAAACGAGCCTACGTTTTTCTGTGAGAGTTCTTCTTCGCTAATTCACTCGATTCTTGTGAGCAATGACCTCCCAGTTGTTACGGCGGTAGTCGGTGATTCCTCCGTTGGGAAATATATCAGGTATCATTGCCCGGTCTCTGCAACAATCAAGCTATCCAAGAAAAAGTTAAATCGCACTTGTAACCGTCTTGTCTGGCTTTATGATAAGGGCGAGTTCCCCGCGCTGTATGGGGGGGGGGGGCTGCAAGCAGTGGCGTAGATAAAGGGGGGAGGGGCGGAGACCCCCTCCCCCCCCCCCCATCAGAAGTTTTGTCGGAAATTTTTTGGGACCATTTTTATGCGAATTTATGCCTAATAACATTAAAATGCTGGCTTTGGGGATAAAAACATGCCATTTTGGATAAAAAAGACCAATTTTCAGTACATTTGCAGTAAACAACAGATTCTTTCTGTTTGTTTGGGTTAGTAGTATATAAGGTACCCGATCGTGCCTGATTACCCGGAGCTTTGGGGGAGCAACTAGTGTTAAATTCCCATAGGAACCGGAGCCGTTTGGGGGAGCAGACATGAGACGTGTTTTTCGCGCCATGCAGCTAGATCCACCAAATGGTGTACGCACTACATATATAGTATTCTATGGCATGTACAGTGATATACGTACGCATGGGGATATAGGTATATGTTATAGGTAAGTCGTTGAAAGATGATGTGAAAGTTGTGTTTTATTGAAAGTTTTCCCTGCAAAACGGTTGACGTTGCTATTGACGTCGTGACATCATGATGCGTACGAGACATCATAGAGACGTTGACCACTGTTGTTGTCCATTATAGAATCGGACATAACGTTATTCGGGTCAGGGTATGGCGGACTTCTCGTATGGGGTGGCGGTGATATGGTAGTAGCGGAATACATCCATGTAGGTATACTATTAGCCCTTGGGTCTTCATATTATGCTATGTCTGGTACAGCTAGGTCAAGCAGTATTGTGGGCATGGGAGTCATGTATGGTCGGCCAGTGCGGTATTGTCATTGGTGGTTTAGATTGGCAGTATAGGATGAATGGTCTGTTGGGTTATCACCTCCTTAGTACTATTAACCTATCGAATCATTTATAATATCTAATGGCTGGTATAGTATACAAAGTATATACAACGGGTGTTGTATATAATTATAATTTATGCGAACGACCTCTGACCTCTTTCAATTCCATTTTCATTCATTCATTCATGAAACATCGTTATATCACAGGGCAGGTTTTTATTGTACGCTTATTGCACTTTGTCAAAATCCTCTGATGGTGTCATTTCTTATTTATTTTGCTTCAATAAAGGCAACCTAAAATTTTGCTTCAAAACATTGTAGAAATTACTTGAATGTTAATAGTAATTAGTATGCGGCGACTGCGAACTATTTATAGTCACGGCCTCGATCAAAAGTACTCGCGGAACTGCGCTAATTAAAAGTTCGCCTGCTCTACCTGAAAAAAAACACTTCGTAAAAATTGTAAACAAACGTAAAATTATTTGTTATATTGGGACTACAGCATAAAACACGGAAGAAAACTGGAACTATGTCATAAAAAGAATAACTCTACTGAAACACCGTTTTGTTACTGTTAATAAAATAGTTGAAATTTATTTTGTTCCAGCGCAGTTACATGATGCAAGAAGTGCAATCGCACTTTACAATCGCCGTCATCGATTTTGTAATGTAAGGGACACAACTTTATGCGTATTGTCCTATTTCTTTTGTCTCGTAGCCTGGTTTTCTTTGGAGGCCCGTGGGAAGCATATATAAGTCGGGTAGATGCACGAGACGGGTGTCTGTTTGTTATCAGATAAAAACAATAAACATATAGTGTGTTTTTATATCTGTGTTATACAACTCGTTGAAATATGGTTTATTTTTTCTCAGCGAAGCCTCGAAAAAATAAACCATATTTCAACTCGTTGTATAACACAGATATAAAAACCCACTATATGTTTATTGTCTATATATACGGCGTAGAGAAAACAATATTAGGTGAGCTTCGCCGAACCTAATATTGTATTCTCTACGCCGTGTATGACACTGTATCTGTCAACTAAACGCCCTGTAACTTATATTGACCCTCTCCTCATTCACCGCATTCGGATATAGAAAAAATATAATATACTGTCACCGAGGGTCGAAAGGGGCTTGCTTGCAAAAACTGTTGCTTCGTCATAAAAGAGGGTCATTCGCACCTCCGACTTCAGAGTGTGAAGACGTGTGAAATAGGCCTACCGCTTACTATGGAGAAATTGGAAATACCTACTCAGCTCAAGAAAGCCTTGACAGCTTTGGACATCTCTTGTCCTATCAGCTGGATTATCCAGATAAAAGGAGAGATTGTCCGGCTGACTCTGGAAATTGGAACAGAGACGAACACCGCACCACCTTCCTCGGGGAGAGGTAGTACCTTTGATGAGAGCATTCCCTCTCACACTGGTCCTTTAGCCGAGGGTGTCTGAAGGACCTGAAAAGAGAAAGAAGATAAGAAAGAAGAGCCTGTCTACCAAGCGATTGATACCCGACGCCTGGAGGCTTTCTTGGATAAGAAGGAAGAGAATGGTGAGGAAAGGAAAGAGCTGGAAACAGCCGCCACCCCCCCCCCCCCCTATTCCCACAGACAAACCCAACCAACTGCCGTCTCCACAGCCGGTACTGTTGGATGAGGAACGTCCTGTGGAGACTGCGGTGGACTTCCCGATCCCCTTTCGCCTCTTCCTTCGTTACCAGAAAGTCAGGACCAGGAACCAGCATTCAAATTATCACCACCGACTTCCCATGAGACAATGAAGGAGCCAACAGAATTGGACTACCATCGTCAATACGCGGCACAGCTAAAAAGGGGGAAAGGAAGAAAAGACAAGAGAACGTAAAACACCAACAACTCATGGCTAAGCTCGACGAAGACCAGAGGCGCTCTGCCGAAATACTTAGAAGTGCGAATGAGCTTTGTGACAAACAACCGTCAAACGCAGTAAGCAGTCCTACAACGCCATCACTGATACGATCTCTCCATCCCAGCCACCTCATCCAAAGAAGTCCCGCAGGAGACACAGGCGCTGATAATATACATCCTCCTCTTTTTCTTCCTTTAACCCTTTACCCGACGTAACGGCCAAAACCGGCCAGCGCTATTCTCAAAAATCAAAAATTAATTTTCATTATTTTTTCATTTTTTGTCTCAAAAACATAGGTTATGACCCCTCTCTGGAACGAGCTCGACGAGCTCATTCCAACGAGGGGTCATAACATATGTTTTTGAGACAAAAAATGAAAAAAGTTAGTTATTTAAGAATTTTTTTTGCGAGTGTCGTCTGCTTTTCATGTTAGGTAAAGGGTTAACACGCTCAGACATGGTACAAAAAGAATAATTAAACAGCAAGAGTGGGTCGAAAGGGGCTTTCCCGCATACCGTCTGTGTGCGCCATCGGTGCGCAAAAACCATTCATTCTGCTAAAAGAGGGTCGAAAGGGGCTTGCCCCATGCCGTCCCTGCGCACCTTCGGTGCGCAAAAACCATTAATCCGCTCCAAACAGCCATCGCCATTCACATCTTGGTCACCGAGGTGAGAACAACTGCTCATTATGGAATTACCTGATGAAAGATGCAAGATACACTTCTAAGATTGAAGGCTGCTCTTTCTACCATCTCCAGGTGCGCAAGGGGATAATTCACTTAGCAGTGGTTCTTGAGAGAAAGACAGAACCAGAGTCCTTGGAGAGGTGTAGTACCTTTCGAAGGGGATCTCCCGCACTGGTAACCCTCCAAATGACTCTGAAAAGCTGGATGTAGACCACCGAAAACGTACAGCCGAGACCAAGAAGAGGAAGAGAAGGAAGGGGCCCTCGGTCAGACGACGTGGTGCCCACCGAATGACGAAGTTCTTGGAGAAGAAGATAGAAAAGAAAGAGGAAGGGGAAACGAATGACGTTGAAAGGTCAATTCCTGACACCCCTGTCCGATCCACGTCTATCCCGGTACCCCATCCCCAGGGGGTGGGGCCGGAGGACACCGGATTCATACCACCGGATCCGACCCATTTCGAGAGGGGATTTCCTCCCGCACTGTCACACTCGAAGTGTCTCGGACTTGCTAGATGAAGATCTATCCGCCGAAATCCAAGAGCCAAAGAGGAAGAGAAAGAGAGGGAAGGGACCAGCTGCCAGCGCCGCGATGCCCGTCGACTGGCGGAGTTTCTGGAAACGAAGAAGTCGGAGGACAAAGAAAAGGACGTAGAGAAGAACTTACGAAGGACTACACCTTGCACCCCTGAACGGCCCATGTCCAGTCCGACACACTGCTCCCAAGGGAAGCAGTCGGAGGACGCTAGGTCTCCAGGGACAAGGTCAGTCCCCAGCCCAACTCATCTCCCCTCGGAAACTAGATGTGTGGATGGGGGGGGGGGGGGTAGGAGAGGGTGCCGGAGTCGGGTGGTCTCACCGCTTCTCATTTCCAAGCTAAAATTACAATAAACTCGAATTTTGCTGTCCCTAATCGTAAAATTTAGAAATTCTCAGGTAACAGCCAGGAAATTTCCATGGGTGGAGGGGGAGGGGGAGATGAAGCATACAGACTCTTACATGGAGATGGAAGTTTGGATACCACCTGGGGATGTAGTTCGAATTTCGGACGTGGACGACCCTCCGGAAGAATTTTCCTCCTACGATGCGTCAAAACATTATCAGGGGAAGAGTTTTCAAGACACACAATTCTTGCCGCATGTTAACAAACATCATACAATTATGGACTTTTGTGGTGGTGAATATGATGTAATATAAGTTGTTTTTTTTATTGTTCATACCACATCATATTTACCACCACAAAAGCCCATAACTGTTTATTATATACACCATCCTAAAAAACTATCATCTATTTTTCAATTAAAAGTTCAATTATAGCAACCAGAAATACTTTTATTTAACAATGAAATAGTTATCATCTGCAGAATAACATAAAAAGAAACAATGTTATAGAGATTACGTCGATTGAAATAGAACTAGAGAGGGGATTTCCAAAAGCTATATTTAGAAAGTTGATATTCACTGGAAAACCTGTGTACATGTATTTTTGAGTACCAGTCATGTGTATAAGATCCAGCCAATAGAAATGTGGTTATTTACAAAGTATATAATGAATATGATTATACTCCCCGCGAACGAAGTTCAGGGGGTATATAGGAATCACTTTGTCCGCCCGTCCGTCCGCCTGTGCGAGTCGTGTCTGGCTCAGAACCTTTGATGGTCTTGAAGGATATTAATGATATTTGGTATTAATGTTGCCCACCACCAGAGGCTGTATCGCCAATAAGGTTCTCGTAACTGTCTATAAGGTCAAGGTCATGGACTTCACATACCCCACGTTTCTCTCTCTCTCTCTCTCTCTCTCTCTCTCTCTCTTTCTCTCTCTCTCAACAGACAAAATCCACACGGCATTGGGTAGAAAAAAATTACACGGTGTTGAGTATGAGACATAGAAGACGAGGAAGATCATCAAATTGATTTGTTGTGCTGATTTAGGTGCAAAAAGGGCTGTACTTAATCAAAGTGAAATAAGTGTCCTCATATTTGTTCAACATTGTGTCATTTGCGAGGTCTGTTAAAAGATCCGCGGAACGTTTTGCCTGGTTGATAAGCCTTGCGCTGTAAAGCAAGACCTGCCCGTGCAAAGGTCCCACAACCCTTTTGTAGAGCATACATTTGGTTTAAAATATTGTTCTAGGTGTGATTATTCTTGAGGACCACTCCAAGCCCCCCCCCCCCCCTCTCGCTCTCTCTCTCAATCGCCATCTGTTGCACCTACCCCACCCTCTTAGCCGTCCCTCCAATAAAGCTTTGCCAGCACATTTTGAATAAACATATTGATCCACATGTACAGCATCATGAATATTCAAGATTCTCCAATGAGGGGCAAAATTCAAGTCTTCCCGTTGGCGGTGGGAAGTTCAAGCACGTTGAACTTTCCAGCTTTTCATATTTTTAGCTTTCATCATTCATGCACACTGTATATTGTTTAACACTTTAAACCCTGGTGGTATCTTCCATGTCAGTTCAACGGCAGGAACTGGAAGAGTCCATATTCATTATTTGGTGGTAGACCCATTAATCCTTTCAAAGTTCGGCCCAAGGATGCACATTCAAAATATTTAATGGTCTACCCCACACATTCTCTTAGCAACCATCCTACTTTATGCAATTATGACGTATTATGATCCTGGACGGGTTCAAAGAGTTAACGTACAATGGTGAAAATCCTTTCGATAGTAAGAGCTTGCTTACTCAATTGAGAAGCAACATACAACAACTGACTCAAGAGACCACCAGGATAGAATATATAATTGTGAATGAACGATAAATTACCTACTTAAGTCGAATTACGGTTCTTTTGGGATTTGATAGTGGCCAGAAGTGAATGTTACAGATTTCGAGTAGCCAGATGTCCATGAATAGAGGTTGACTTTTGTTTTATGAACAAAACTTGGCAGACTTAAAGTTGTCAATTTTCTTCTACTTTTTCGAAAAATTCGGGGATGTATTCTGGAAGTCGGAATCGAACCGGGCTATATTTTGACAGTTATTTCTCAACAATGGTAGATTAATGAGTTTTTGTGTCATCGATTTCAATAATTTCACGTGCAGTTCTCTACATCTCTATGGATACGTCCCTGTTGTTTAAAACATGTCGGTGGCAACTAAATTTGTCAATTAATACATGGTTTTCAAATTCGATTTGTAATCTAGGTGTACGGTGCATGTTATCAGTTGCCGGCAATTCCCCCACTAAAAGTACATTCTAGTAATAATATTCGTATAACTAAAGAAATATAAAAAACAGTTTGTTTAATTGTAAACGATTCTCTTTCTGTGAAATGTCTACAAAATCCGGTCCAGTTGTCTCAAGTCGGGGCGAGTTGTTTTGGTGACGAGTTGTTTGGGAACGACACTTGTTGTTAATTTCTTTGGACGTCCAACTGGTTACTTCTGAAAAAATAATTCTGGGATGTGTCTGAAAGTTGGAATCGAACAAGGCTATATTTTGACATAATTATTTCCCAACAAGGACAGTGTTTGTGTCATTGATCTTGATTCATTTCAAGAGCGATTCAACTTATTTTTTCAATTAATAGATCTTTTTTCAAATTCGATTTTTAATCTACGTGTGCTAAAACAAACAATAATCTGATTGGCATTTCATTTACACCAAGAGAAAGGTGGCAAAACAAGATGGGTGTAACTAGAACGACCAGCGATTTGTTTACAAACGACAATGTCATGGAGGATTTGGAGTAAGAATGGGTCTGCCTAAATGTAACCACCAAAACTCTACGCAGCCATGCGAAACTCACTCTTTTTTCCGCATTTCTTATGCATTTTTATTTTTAATATGAAATAGGATCTACCCAAATGTGAACGCAGACCTCGAGACAAATTAAAATTGAGTTCTTCACTTCTTGCAACTGTCACTCAAATTTATGCCATTAATGGCATTATGGTCTTGAGCACAGGTACTTGGCACAAGCTGTGAAATCGAAAGAAAAATGATATTTGGTAGCATTTTTGAATCGATGCTGACATCCCCCCCCACCCCCCCCCCCCCCCCCCCCCCATAATGGTATATAAATATGAACAAGGTACACAACTCGCTTTTCGAAAACGATAGCACTCATCTTCGTTATACCCCCCTCAAATGTGTTTGGCATAACGTATCCAACAGTACCCGGTATCAATGGAAAGGGGAATGAATAAGCTTTACAGTGGTGTATTACATGACCGTTGGGTGTTCTTGGATTTTTGTTCATGATAACTGGGAGAAGTCTCAGAAAAGGCCGAAAAACATTTAGTGGGACAAGATAGTGCACAGTGGAAAGTGGGTAACGATCGACAATTATCCGATTTATTATAAATAATTCAAGGTCCCATTGTCTAGGGAGGGCACTCAGGGCAGATTCAAATATTAACCATATAACTTTATCAATTTTCAATCTTGGGTTGACATTTATTCAGTTCTGGAGTTCACATTTACCGTTTATACACTTTTTAGCCGTAACTTTAAAATATTTACAAGTTGATGGCATCCATAGATACGCGACGCGCACAAAATGTTTCCCCATTCTACCATTGGTTTATTTTCATTGACGATTTTCTCAGCACAAATAGTAGCCAATGGGATGTTTTTGTGACTATTTTCGCTTCTGTGGATGCCGTTAGCTTGTTTAGTTTCAACAAGTTTGAACAAAAGAGATACAATCTACCCCAAATCCATATTAACACTTTGTCAACTGAGTTTTAGTGAAGTATGCTATGTCCCAAAACTGCCAGGAGGACATACAACACTTTAAATAGCTCTTGGGTGACATTTCTATGGTCTTTTCTGGTAAGACGATAGTGATTTAGATTAAATGAAGGACCTGGAAATAATACCGTAAAACTGAACCGAAACCCCGGTTTTAAAAAAAATAAAACCGAAACCAAACATGGAAAAAAAAAACCTCCATGCACTAATCTCTAAGAGATTTATTTTATCATACAAGCCCACCCAATATTCTCTCATTTCTGAAAGCAATCAACCTCTTCACTAAGTTTTAAAATTGTTTATTGTTTTAAATTAGACTTTTCAAGTCTCAAGCTCAAGAGGTTGAACAAAAAGGTATTTATGTAACTCATTAGTGTTACTGCTCATACTATGCTGTTTTTGCTATTTCGTTGTGATAATTTCTTGATTTTATTCAATCTTTTTTTTACCTCATTATTGACAAATTTATTCACTTTAACATTTTCTTGTCACGATATAGCCTTATCTGCTGATGTGGCATAAAGCACCAATAAATAAATTAATTAATCAGATTACAGTGTTGTCACCCACATAAGTCTATTGTTAATCATTGTTTTTTTTATTGATTGCACCCATTAATTTTTTTTTGATAATTATATGGAAGTGTTTCATGTTATCAATCAACCCGAGTTGATTTTATGAACAGTGTTTAGATGTTTAGAATGATGGTCAAAGCTGAAATAATTAATCAATATTTGTGTGTATTTAAACACTTTGATAAATTTCTCAAACAAGTCAAGTGAGCTAAGGAAAAAGAATAGTAATGGCACCACAGATAGGGGGCGTAGTGGCGTTGCGGTAACTGGTTCTCGTCCAATCACTGAAGTGAAGCAATGGCGATCCTGGTTAGTCCTCAGACGGGTAACCGTCTGAGCGATCGATTTGGACTCCCGCGTTGTGTCCTTGGGCAAGGCACTTAACCCCGATTGTCCACATAGGGACACAATGACGCTGTGTACTAAGGCGTACTGCACATCGATGGTGTGCATGTCTTCAACCAGTATAACCCTGCCTGTGTTGCAGTGCGGAGTTACGATGTTGGGGAGCTGGCAGCTGCTCGTCATTGCTCGGTGCTTCTCTCCGGGTATTCCGGCTTCCTCCACCTGTAAAACTGTCACAGTCATGATTAGCCATTGTGCATAAGTATGTGACCTTAAACACCGATAAATAAATAAATAAATAATGGCACCACAGCATGCAGGAGAAAAGACACAAACAAATAAACAGAAAACGTGCTGCCAAAACAACAACAACAGTTGCTACCAGACCTATAAAACCAGAATAGTTAATTAACACATAGGCAATAATATTATGTAACCCTGAGGTATAAACCCTTTTAACTGTCAGAAAGTGTATAACCGATCATGACGTGTCATATTTCCTGATAGTATGCTAGGGAAGCATGTTGTCATGCAGGGGTTATTTTGGGTGTCTACAGGGGCCGAATGTAGGACTTTCCCAATGGCATTTTGGCATGATACTTCCTAATTCAAACCAGAAATTTCCCAATCTCAGTCCTCATTGAAATAAAAATTTAATTCGTCTAATTTCGTCTTTCACCAATTTTTACTGCAACAAAAATAGGTGTCCCAACAGGCAGTTTTTAGATACATTTGCAAGTTACATCTGAGGAACCTTGTCAGTTGTTTCTAGGCAAGTCCTGGCTGCCTACATAGGCAGCCAAGACCTTCCTAGATACAACTGCAAAACCACATAATGTAGGTCTGCACGGTATTATGGTATACTGGTTGGTACCGGTATTGAAATCGTCACTGGTTAAAAACCATCCATCAAAAATGAATACCGGTATACCGTGAATAACGGTATACCATTTTTGGGCCAAAATCCGGAAATTAGTTTTTGGCCTTTTATGTGTTTTCGTCAATTTTAAGACAAAATTTTTATTTTTTTTTTAACACTGAAAATTTGGGGTCCGGGTGAGACTTAGAAATTTTGGACCCAAATCCGGAAATTAGTTTTGTTTTTATGTGTTTTGGTCAATTTTAAGAAGAAAAAAAAATTTTAGGCTGAAAATATTTTGTTTGGGATTTCGAATATTTCTGAACAAAAGTAAAAAAAATCTGTTTTTTATGCGTTCATCTCAATTTTGGGACGTAAAAGTGCAGGGACTGAAAATAGAAGGAAAATCCTGTGTACTAGTATTGTGTGGGCACAATCACTTCATCTAGTTGGTATATGCTTTTCTTAGGAGGGCATTTGCAACTTATTAAAGTCAAGTCCCTGGTTTGATATTTAGACTACCATATTCGGGTGAGTGCCCTCAGACCCCCTGGGGCCTCTTGTTAGCCAGTTTATTCGCTTTCATCCGATAGAAACTTGGACGCAAGTAAATTAGTCTTTGTCAGTTTAACTCCTGTAAAAACATGGCCGACCTCTATTGTCTCAATAATCGTTTAATTATTGAGCCAGGCTATTGTTACCAACACTGTGTCAATTGCGTGTGTGATATTCGATTCTAATAATACTGGTACTCACAATAGGAACAAAATGTTGCGGAAAATTTATTAGTGTATTTTTGTGTTTTCAGTTCTCCAAGTAAAAAGGTTTTAGTGTTCAGTGCTTCCAGTAAAAATTTTCAGCAATGTTTTGTTCCTATTGCAAGTACCATTAGATATTCATATCTAATGATACTCACAATATAAACAAAACGTTGTGGAAAATTTAATAGTGCATTTTGTTTGTGTTCACTGTTCAGTGCTTCAAGTAAAAATCTTGTGTCAAGGTTTTTGACTGAAAAGACAATTCTCATCTAAGATAACAAGTGTTTTCATTGTAGATATTCTTTTATTCATTGCTATACATGTACATTTATCATTTTTTCGTCTTGCTGTTCTCATTGGAAATAAATAAATATTGACTGAAGTAGACCCGACTTCTGTGATTATTATCTGACCAGGCACTAAAATTACCAGGAACAAATTGTCCAATCTTGGATACGATTCGACCAATGTTGAGTGTCAGCTCAATTTACCCTTAGTAGCACCCCCCCCCTCCCCCCCCCCACCTTCCCCTATCTTCCTGCAATAAACTTCCTAACATGAGCTGTTTTTCTTCTGGGCCGGTGGGACTGTGTACATCACATTTATCAAGGGCTTACGGAAAAGTAAGGTGTTTCAGTTTTATTTTGCTTTCAGTCTGAACTGTTTCACAGTATACCAGACCGATTACTGGTAGTCATCAGATGACACATGGGTTTTGTTCATGATATTATCGTGCTCCTCTTAATGATTTATTTTTTTGGCATCTATTTTTATATGTTCATCTATCATGTTTTGTGCTGTAGTTATGTTCTATTGTTATCAAAGTTTTATTCAAAATAAAATATTTAAACTAAGTCATTTTTCTCAGTTGAAACCATCCAGCAATGCTCATCGTTGAGATCTTTAATCTGAAAACATTAAATGGACATCCCAAGTCCATCTCAGTATGTCCCCGATCACTGCATACAATGGACCCCTTAATACAGACAGTATTAAAGGTGAAAAAGGATTAATAACACCTTTCAGACACCCCAGTGAACTTCTGTCAAGTTACAGTAAAACCTGTCTTGAGAGACCACTGTCTTGAGAGACCACCTGTCTTGAGAGACCACATCTGCCAGGCACCGATTGGATTTACTCTATAATGGACCTGCTATGGGAGACCACCTGTCTTGAGAGACCACCTGTCTTGAGAGACCACTGTGACCTGGTGCAAACTTGTATATTTTTATACTGTACCAATGACCCAGACATAGCTGGTGCTCTTAAAATATAGGGCCAAACACAAATTTTGCCCCCCAATCCCCAAAATTTGCATCTAAAACAAAAGAAAACATGTCCTGAAAGGCCCTCCACACTTCGCCTCTACTGCGCATGCGCAGTGTCAAGGACGTTCCGAAATTGGCGCCATGAATCATTCTAAGTTTGGCCCTTCATCAGTTAACATCTGACTGATCTTTGTGCTTGTAAATCTCAGTTTAAATGATGCCAGACACATAAATATTAGTGAAATGGTGATTCTAAGGAGGATAGAGAAGGAGGAGAGGAAAAAATGTGTGACAGAATATTATCAGGGCTGTAACTTAAAAATTTTTAATGAAATTATGTTAAGTTACCTATTTTCGAGGCAGCAGCCATTTTGTTGTCATTCTGATTATTTAGTTACACTGTTTTTTAAGTGTTTTCCTCTCTCCCTGTCCTTTAAGTCCCCCCTTGCTATTCTCCCATGCTTTTGGCATAGTTTTTGTAATTATTATTACTAAATTTTCTTGGGAGTTTTAGCTGAATAACAGAATGAATTCTGTTCTTTTCCCCATGTTTACGTCTTCACCTACGGGTGGTTAGGCGTTGTGTTCTGCATCTACCATCTGATGTTCTGCAGTTTCTTCCCTGGAAGTCTCTGTTTTGCATCAGATAGTGTATTTTTGGTAACTGATTCCGGGCCTGGGTGCCTGAAGTCTTATTTTAGTGTTTTTACACTCATTGTTTACATTTACAACAGCCCTCTGTGTGAGGGGGGGATTTCTGGAAAATAATATCTTCATGTTATTTTAATCATAACTAGATACATTATTATTGTTCGTAAGTGTTGAATAAATTGTTTAAAATATTTTTAAAATTTTTGTCCACACTTAGGCTTGGGATCCATTGGGGCTCAATGTTACTTTTCAGAAACTTGGGCTGTTCTGAAAAAATATTTTTTCAAAATATTTTGATTTCAATTATTTTTTCTATATTAATGGATCATATTTTTATTATGTATTTTGATTGCCAGGGGTTAGTGCGAGTACCAGGACTCGTTTTCTTTTCACATTGAAAGGATATTGATCAATTGTAATAAGAGGAAGTCTTCCTCTGACTTTATAATCATTCTATATGTGGTCAGTGTACTCGCATTAACTCCTGTTCTGTATCGTATGATTTCGATGACAATATGGGAAGCGTATGTCACGGTATGTTATTGGGGAATTGGACACTCCGGTCCTTTCCCCGCAGGGTCACTCTACTTTTTCAATTTCTATTTCAGACGATCAAGATTAGGGTGATGTATCTGTGATGTCTTCCAACAGTGTGCCTCCGTCGTCACATTTAATGAAGGGCTAGCGGAAAAGTGCTCATGTAAATACGGCAATTGCCTAAGAGGACCCTAGTAGGTTCGACGGCCTTTGACGTCCGCTAGCTCGCCCGGTGTAGCGTCCATTCACCGAATGGTTCGGCAGCCGGGTTCGTCCCTTGCGGTCTAGAAGGAATTTTGGGGTGATGCGAGCACTATAAATCAACCTAATGCACACCCAGTGACGGCGGATCGGAGGGAGAACGGAGGAAGCCTTTTAGTCCGGTTCATAGCTCGTTCCGGTCCATCCGGGCGGCAAGCGAGAGAGGCCCCTCTCTCGTTCAACAACATCTGGCCCCAGATGTTGTAGTACAAAATGTTTTGCATTCGGAGCATACGTCCGTCGCTCGGGGCACTCCGACATATAGTCAGTCCGGAGTAGACTGTCAATAAGGCTTCCTCATTCTCATAGTTGCGCACACGACCGCTCTTGGCTACGTGACCACGGATATCCAGTCAGCTTCGCCAGTCAGAGATTCATCGGCGACCAGGTCACACCATCCGGTAGCCAGGGACACGAGGCCTGCAGACTCCGGACGTTCGCATAGGAAGTGTGCGGGAGTCAACGTACACAGAGCTTCCGGCGGCAATGCAACGTAAGACCGCTACTGCACAGGCCTCGGGAACGGACGTGCTTTCCTAAATAGCACAGTTTATCGCAGCATCCCAGCATCAACTGAATCTGTCGCATATTTTTTATCCGACGATGCTGGGTCGGGACGCTCCGCGGAAGCGGGTACAGACGTCCGAAAATTTCATCCGATTTGGAGGATTTCGAGCTTTCCCTTTCGGAATAACATATGCTGTTGTGTATGTCATCTGACTTGGTCTTCTACAGCTTCTTTCGTCGGACCTGAATGCTGCGATGCCGGATAAGAAACTGATAGCGTCAGTGGACTTAGAAATTTTTGGTTCGGTTCAGGGACATCGTCCCTCAGTTCCGACATAGTCCAATAATGTCACACAAACTTTCGAATTATTGAACGACGCTATATATATTATTATTTTATGCTTGCTATAACCAAGCATTTCTGGTTTCTTGTTCGCAAAGTTCGGAGATGTCTTTCAAAAGTGTGCCTCTGTCGTCATAGTTAATGAAGAGCTAGCGGCAATAAGTGCCCATGGAATATGTCTATCGCCTACGGAGTGACATTCGCTAGCTCACCCGGTGTAGCGTACATTCATCGAATGGTTCGGCTGCCGGGTTCGTCCGTTGCGGTCTAGGAAGGAGATTTGGGTGATGCGAGCACTTTAATTACTTTAGTACTCACCCAGTGACGGCAGATTGAGGACAGATCGGAGGAAGCCTGTTAGTCCGGTTCCTGGCTTGTCCAGGTCCGTCCGGGCTGTGAGCGAGAGAGGTCCCTCTCTCATCCAACAACATAGGGGACCGCATGTTGTGGTTCAGATATTTTACATTCGGAGCATTTGTCTGTCGGTCGGGACGCTCCGTTATCTTGACAGTCCTAGAGACTGTCCTTAATGCTTCCTCATCCTCACAGCAGGGCACACGACCGCACATTGGCTACGTGACCTCGAGTTTCCGATCAAGTTTCGTCATTCAGTGATTCCACGGCGAATAGGTCGCGCCATCCGGCAGCCAAGGGACACGAGGCCTATACACTCCGTTCGCTCGCATATTGGTAGTATGCACGGAGTAACGATCACGGAGCTTCCAGCGGCAATGCATTGTAGGACCGCTTCTCCTCAGGCCTCAGTGACGGACGTGCTATCCGAGTTAGCACAGTTGTTTCGCAGCATCCCAGCAATTGACAGTTTCTTGGCCGAATCAGGAATTATCCGACGGTGCTGGGTCGGTGCGGTCCGCGGTTGCATCAGGTACGGACGACCGAACGCTTTATAGGGTCCGACAGGATGGCGAAAGGGATTCGAAAGTTTTCGAGTTTTCCCTTTAGTAGTATCGGAAGCTGCCTTTCATATCTTCTGGCATTATCTTCCAGTGATTGTTATTTCGGACTTCATTGCTGCGATCTTGGATAAGAGACTTATAGCGTCGTTGGACTCGGATTTTTCGATCGGTTAAGGGACATTGTCCCTGACTTACCGACGCAGTCCAATAATGTCATTACAACATGTGTTTTATTTTTCGACGCTATATATGCATACAAGCCTGCTACCAAGCATGATAGTTTAGTTTCTTGTCCGCGTTGCTCATTTCTGCTGTTTTATCATTTATACGAATAGTTTATTTTGGCAGAGCAGGGCATACCGAGAGTTCATATGCGTCTAGATGGTGTGGTTAAAGACTGGAAATATTCTTTTTCGCCGTTTATGTCTTTTCCAACTTCTATGTTGGAAACGATATGATGTATAGTAGACTTAACTTAGACGCTTTATCATACGTAATCCGCCTTACTGAGGCGTTATCATTACGTCTTCAAGAAAAGATTTACGGGATATTATTCTCAATGTAATTTCTTTTGAGGGCAGTAGTTTGTTCACGTATAACTCCGCCCTTCAGTGGCTGATTGGAGTTGGTTAGACGTGACGCAGCCCTAGCTACATCCACACGCGTGGATAGTAAGGTTAAGAACTCTCTCAGAGTCGCTTCGTTCTCGGAGAAGCCTCTCTTCGACGGCAACTTTTCGGCAATCCATGTATTGCTCGATTTACACGTTCTCTTGTCTATCTAGTGTTACAAGAGATTCAGACTGGGGCAAACATTCGGTGGTTGACTCAGAGAGTGCCACCGCAGTTGCCGGACCCGAGTGTTGCTGTTATGACGGTTGCCAGTCAAACAGATTGGGATATAATACTGATCCCAACGGATTCGAAGTGCCAGGGTCTTTGGGTTCCGCAGTCTCTTAGCAACCAATTTTCTTCCGCGGAATAATGTTTTTTAGGCTTGCTTTATGTCATTGCATGAACATTATTCAGAAACGCATGCCCAAATCCTGTCCGTTAATTCGACAGTAGTGGCGTATCTCCGGAACCAGGGAGGCACTCTTTCGTTTCCATTATTCAGTTTAATGGAAAGAATCCATCTGTTGGTTATAGTACACCAAGTTCTGTTTCGGTCCGTCATATTCCGGGTCGTCTGATTGTTTTACCGGACTCCCGTTCACTTAGGGGGTCGCTTGTTGCTGTCAGAATGGACTCTCAACAAACAAGTATTCAATCAGATTTGCTATCTATGGGAGCGCCCAATGATGATTTATTTACGACACAGCTTGCTAATCTATTGCAGACGTATGTGTTGGCTTGTCCAGATCTCTGAGCTAATGTTGTTAACGCTCTATTGATCTATAGGACGGAATGATAGGATACGCGTATCCTCCGGCGCTGTTGTTTCAGCAGGTATTGCTAAGATAAACAACCACAATACATTTCTGTTGATAGCATCTCTATCTTCACAGAGATCATGGGTAATTTTCTCTCTTGTCTACTGTGGGACTTAACGTGAAATCTTCCTCAATGTGAGGATCTTTTTTCACTGGGTAAATCGTGTCATCTTTATCACAACCCGCAAGGTCGCAACCTTCATGTATTCCGTTGTGTGGTCCGTATTGCATTGTAAGCATTGTACTGGACGAGCTTTGGACGCGATTTCTTACTATAGGAGATCCTCTTCTTCGCTATTCTATGCGGTTAAAGTGGAGGCTCTTCCGTCGTTGGTGTAGGGATCATTATGTTCATATTGTTGATCCCTCCATACTACTCATTGCAATTTTTTAGTATACTTGTTTCACAAGATCTACTGCAGCCTGTTATTATTAAGGTTATAGGTTTATGTTACCTCATACCTATGCACTCTAGGATAGTTTACAATTGAGTCTTATGTCTCTTTATCTAAGTCAGTTAGTAACTTTTTGATAAATAGACTTTGAATCTTTAGATTAAATTCCTATATGGATTTTAACTTCGGTTCTTATTTAGCTAAGTAATCATTTGAGCCTCTGGAAACAGTAGTTTTCAAATTCTGACCTTTTAGACAGTAATTCTGTTGGTTTCTCTTTTACTGTAGAGGCAGTGAGTTTCATGCACTATCGATGGATGATTTTCACTTTCGTAGTTTCGGAATCACTATTCCGTTACTATTTGGGTTGGATTTTTGCATAAGAGTTAGGCTCCTAATACCCGGATCCTATTGTTATTAAGGTCCTTCCGTCTTCGTACGGGCATAGGCCTTTACTCTTTCCGGGTAGAGTTTATGTATTTATAAACAGATATCTGTTTATTACTATGGGCGTAAGCTTCTTCTGTCTTTGATGCCTAGTAGAAGGACGTTACGCTCCATTCTATTGTTAATGGATTCTATTAACTATCGGTACTGCTTATGGTATATCATTGACTTAGCAGTTGTGCTTAAGATTTCGGCTCATGAAGTAAGAGTTCTTCTACATCTTGGGCTTACATTAATACTGTCGCTATTATAGATTTTTGAAGGCTGCTCATTGCGCTCACCCATCCACATTCATGAATTTTTATCTCAGAAATATCGAGTCCATTTCTGAAGGCCTCTATTGTTAGGTCTATTATCTACTGCTCAGAATGTCATTCACTTAACAGTTGCTACTATAGCTAGGTAGGCTGTCTGTTTCGGCAGTGTCTCCGTTCTGCTGCCCTCTTCGCTCTGGGCTATTTGACCCAGGGCAAGAAAAAGGGGGGGGGGAGGGTGTTCCCTTGGGTCACCTGTTTTACTATGAAAACAAGGGGATACCTCCTCCGGAGTTAGTAATTCTGAGCTGTTATTGGGATGGTTGTTTAGTGAGAAGTTTAGGTTTTTAAAATTCATTCAAGTCTTAGTTTTTAAAGTATAGCTTTTGATTATTGCATATGTCAACGGACATGATTCTGCAATCCTCAGACACTTTTAGGTGTATAAGAGTCTCTATTCTCTAGACTTACTTTATTTATTGGCTTACTTTAAAAATTATTAGTATAAGGATTATATTGGATATTAATAGAGTACATGGATGTATGAAGCTCAATTTTGGAAGGTGTTGTATCTTTCTAATTTATCATAAATAAGAAAGATACATGTAAGGCCTATTACTTCTTTTTCCCTACAGGGGATGACTCTATTTTATATTATTGAGCGTATTCCATTTTGCTCTATGTCCTTGGCCCTCCAGCCTTTTTACTATTCAGCTATGTCTGGGTCATTGGTACAGTATAAAAATGTTAAAAAATTTATAGTAATTTCTATATTTTTTATACTTACCAATGACCCAGACGGGGATGGCCCTCCCAGGAGTTGGGAACTCTTGCCTCCCCGCTGAGTACATAGCGCTTACCAGGCACTGGTTTTTAGAATGATTAATGGCGCCAATTTTGGAACGTCCTTGACACTGCGCATGCGCTGTAGAGGCGAAGTGTGGAGGGCCTTTCAGGACATGTTTTCTTTTGTTTTAGATGCAAATTTTGGGGATTGGGGGGCAAAATTTGTGTTTGGCCCTATATTTTAAGAGTTAGCACCAGCTATGTCTGGGTCATTGGTAAGTATAAAAAATATAGAAATTACTATAAATTTTTTAACTTTTATGCCATAATGGACCTGTCTTGAGAGACAGCCCCTCTGAAGACTGAAACCATGACAAAAACTTTTTACCTCTTCTGGAATTGGAAAATCCATTGTGGTTATACTAACATAATTAAAAGTATTAAAAGCTCTTAATTGGGTTTCTATTGCTATTCAGTTACATAACTCATTAAAGATTGAGATGTTTTTATAAGACCCCTGTGAAAAGATTAGATTTATTGTTGAATAAACAATTTCATACATACCTGAATGTGACAGATAGGATTATAAAAATAAATTTGTGTTGAAAATCTTCAATGAAGATTTTCAACACAAATTTATTTTTATAATTTTTATAACAGTCCATTTCAACTTGTTACAAGAACGTCAAAAAAAGAACAACTACAAAGTAATTACAAAAATCCATTCTTCTCCATTTCTGAATTTTGTGGTTGGTTATTCACTGACTTGAGAAAACCTGAAACCTGTTATGAGAGACCACCTGTCTTGAGAGACTACTTTTGTGTGGCCGAAGGACGGTCTCTCAAGACAGGTTCTACTGTACTGCAATTCAGGAACTTACTGCATTTCAGGACCAACCGTTCATTATTACCATTTTACAGTGCGTTCCCTAGAATAATATCGTTGTTTTACTGGGTGTTGAAATTGCCTAACTTGACAAAGTGGTGGGCAGATATTGAAATCAGTTTCCAGTATCAACTCGCCACTTTAAGCTCGTGTCAAGTGATCAAAGAATTTAGAGTTAGCTCCCGGAAATTATTCCACTGCTTCGAAATTCAAAAAGAAAAAAAACAATGCGATAATTTGTTCTTTTATGGGATTTTTGAACTGTCCGTTAGGCTTGAAAAAATTAAAAATCTGTTTCTCAGGTCCTCCCTCATGGTCCTCCTTAAAAATTAAATGGTTTATGTCTGATATTTTACCCAAGTTAATAAAATTTAGTACTGAAATGGTTAACCGGATAATTGGTTTGAAACCAGTTAGCTACCTTACCGATTAGAAAAACCGTCCACCGGTTATCCGAAATATTGATAGTGTTCGTCATTCCATGTGTAAAACGTAGTAAATCTGCTGCTTCTCCTTTGTGATAGATTACACATCAAAGCCGCATTGTATATATTGAGAAATAATCGACTTTGGCATTCAAGACTTCGTTAATGATCGGCAGTTTCCATGAGTAATGAATAATCTCGGAAACTATTCCTTAGTGTGTATACAAATGAACGTTGTCGAGTACTTGACAATGTTCGTTTGTAAACACACTACGGAATAGTTTGAAAATACTGCTTTCCAATTCCTATAGTTTTGATCCCATATTCGGTGAAATAATGGCCATGGATAACCAGATATTATCTGGTTATAGCTCTCGGTTAGTCGGTTACGAAAATGAGCCAACCGTTTCAGCCCTAATAAAATTGTCCCTTGAGTGCAACAAGGCTTTGCAATGCTTTTATATATCATTCAGTATTCATTTAATATTGAAGATTATTGTTACAGGACAGTGCATTATTTTAGATACCAGCTAAGATTATTATATATTCTGTAGAGTATTATTTTTATTACCATGTGTCATGTGTTATTCTTCTTGTGAAAAACCAGGATTTGGCTGAATTATTTTCAAACTACCTGTTGGGCCAATACTTGTTGGGTATTACCGTATTTACTCTATGTATTGGGACACTCTATGATTTGGGACACACATTTTTTCCAGAAAACTATATTTTTTTTATGCTCCAAAGTTTGGGACATTCAGGTGATTTGTTTCCAGTTGGCCCGTCGCTAGTAGCAGACGACACTCAAAAAAAAATTCTTAAGTAACTAAAAATTTTCATTTTTTGCTTCCAAAACATAGCTTATGATCCCTCATTGGAACGAGCACAATATTGCGCTCGTTCCAATGAGGGATCATAAGCTATGTTTTGGAAGCAAAAAATGAAAATATAAAAAAAAATTGGATGGCGATTTTCATATATAGTGATGGAAAACGAATCACACACACATCTTTATTCAGCATCAAATCAAGACCAGGCTGTGTTCTTTCCCAATTTTCTAAGAATTGGGACACCTGTGAAAATAATTATTTTTAGCTGTCCCAATACATAGAGTAAACACGGTATTTCCATTTGAATTTTGCTGAGTGCTTTCAAGGAATTTATTGGATATTGCAGGATTTTTGAGTTAACATTTCGTTACATTTTACTGGATACTGTTTCTGCAGACACATTCTTGGACATTACAGTACCAGTTGGAAAGTTTCTACACCATACCCGTTACTGGATTCTTTTGAACTTTATTTTGGACTGACTGGAAAGTATTTCTGTTTTATTTTTCTGTAAACCACACATTGTAAAAGATTTTGTACCATTTTCCTTTTATCTTTTTTTTTTTTTTTTTTTAATTAAATTTCAGTATCGCTGATTGAAGTTATCGTTGTTTAATCTTAGATTTCTTTCCGATACCAGAATTATTATTACACACTTTAACCCTTTACCCAACAAATCGCCCGCATCCGCCCACGTAATATGCAAATTCAGCAGTTGAAAAAAATTGTTTTTTCAAAAAATTTCAACAAAACCATATCATGTGACCCCTCGTTGGAACGAGCTCGTCGAGCTCGTTCCAAAGAGGGGTCACATGATATGGTTTTGTTGAAATTTTTTGAAAAATTTAAAAAAATGATATTTAAAATAATAAATTTTGATATCGTCTGCGTTGGGTAAAGGGTTAACAGATTGTATGTACCAGTATGTGTGTGACAGATCCCTGCCAAGTACGGCTGCACGGTATTATGGCATACCAGTTGGTACCGGTATTGAAATCGTCACCAGTTAAAACCATCCATCAAAAATGAATACCGCTATCCGATATACCGTTAGTAATGGTATACAATTTTTGTGCCTCGTGTTATGATTTGAAATTTGCGTTTTCTTGAAAAAAATATATATATATAATGCACGAAAATAGGGAAAACACATATTAAATGCAAGGGATATCATCAATAAAAAGGATATCTTTGGAGTTATAGATAGAAGTATTACTTACTACCCTGGGGAAATGAGTGATTTGAATGGATTCAATGGAAGACAAATCCATGTCTGCAAAGTTATTGAACCTATTGTTACGAAAATAAGCCATAAACTTATTAATCGGTTTACTCGCTTTCATCCGATAGAAACCCAGATATAAGTAAATTAGTCTTTATCAGTTGTACTCCTGTAAAAACATGGTCGACCTCTCTTGTCTAGATAAGCATTTAATTATTGAGCCAGGCTATTGTTACCAACACTGCGAAAATTCAATAGTGTATTTTGTTTGTGTTCACTTTTCATTGAAGTGCTTCAAGTAAAAATCTGGTGTAATGGTTTTTAACTGAAAAGACGTCTTTGATAACAAGTGTGTTTTTTTGTTCATTGTTATACATTTATCATTTATTCGTCTTGCTGTTCTCATTAGAAAGGAATAAATATTGACTTGTCTTCTGTGATTATTATCTGACCAGGTACTAAAATTACCAGGAACGAATTGTCCAATCTTGTATACAAATCGACCAATATTCAATATTGAGTGCCAGAAAAATAAGAACAACTACAAAGTAATTACAAAAATCCATTCTTCTCCATTTCTGAACTTTGTGGTTGGTTATTCACTGGTTTGAAAAAACCTGAAACCTGTTATGAGAGACCACTTTTGTGTGGCCCAAAGGCCAGTTTCTCAAGACACGTTCTACTGTATTGGATATACTGACGCCAAATAGGCCTATGAACAGTGTATAAACAAGAAAAATTTGGTGATTATTAGAATAATTTTTAGGCATATTACAAGATTTTTTTATTCAATTAACATGAGTTTAAACTATAACCTACATGCAATTAATTGGTCAAATTTGTACTGAAGTTATGGTAAATGGTTTTGTTTTTGGAAATTGTATTCAATTAACAGGGTTATTCAGGTAAAAGATATTCAGTTAAGTGGTGATAGTAAATATGTTCTGTTCTGATAATATACGACTCAGTTCAGATATCCTACTGGCTGTAATGTTTTGATATATTTGCCCATATATATATAGTGCAAACAGTGGTTTTTAGAAGTTCTCCAATATATTGCCTGGGATCATAGGTTCACTCATTGATTTTGGTCCAAGTGAGGAAAATATGATCGCCAAGCCAAATGTGTCCAGTCAGCAGACCTTTAGGTAGAAACCAGGCAGAAACCTGTACTGTATCTATATCATGCAGCTTCTGTTTGACAAACTTTTGTCTTTTTATGAATTAATAAATTATTTTTTATAAAGTTGCCAAAACAATTCATCTGTTTTATAGTTATCTTCAAGTAAGCAATGATGAAGATGGCAGCATTCACAATGAAAACAATTGCAGAAGGAGTGCACGTAGGGCTCGTTCTTCAAAACATATGATGACCAGAGATGATTATCAATCCAGCAGAAAGAAACTTGGTGCCAAACCCTCAAGGAGATGTGAGAACTGTAAGTATACTTTTGATAAAGTAGGCCTTTAAATTTATCCGAATTCACAAGAATCAGAATCAATTTTTATTAACTTAACTTGACAAAATTAAGATAAGCTATTGGCATCACGCGTGTAAAAGTCTGTGAGTCTGTTCACATTTTCTTTAGCACAGGCTACACCCTGTACTGTTAAAACTTGAAGTCCTGTCATGAAATGCGCACAAATAGCACGTTGATCTGTGTGTTAATCTACGCGTTATGACCATAGTAAGGCTATCAAATTTTGTACATATGGCCTGTGCACAAGCAATGTTTCAGCCAATGGACCTCCAGTTAACCTGGAGGTCCATTGGCTGAAACATTGCCTGTGTTTGCTATGAATAACCAGGACAACCTGCCTTGCTTTGGATGTCATTCGCTAGGGCAATTGTGCGCAAATCCTACACGCAGTTAAGCCTAGATAAGCGCACAGTTCCTGACAGGACTTCTAGTTTTGACTGTAGTTCTTGTCCGATCATCATAAAATTTTATGTGCAGGTTCGAGGTCGTGTCTAGATGAGAACGTCCCATTTTTGTTGCAATCAGTCAGCTGTGATGGCTGTGCAGGCCCAAAACACGAAAACCTTTAGCACAGTCTACAGGTTATATTTATGAAGGGATTTCAATGTAACTCGGTAGGATGACTCTGTATAATGTCTAGATGAGAAGTCCTATTTTGGCTAGGTTCGGTCAACCATGATGGCTGCAGGGGCATGTGACCCAGATTCCTTTAGCACAGTCTACAGGTTGCATTTATGAAGAGTTTTCATTGTAAATTGGTAGGATGACTCGGTATAATGTCTAGATGAGAACATCATATTTTGGTTGTGATCAATCAACCGTGGTGGCCGCACAGGCACATGACCAAGATTTGTTTAGTACAGTCTCAGTTCATATTTATGAAGCGATTTCATTGTAACTTGGTATGCTGACTCAGTGTGATAGCTAGATGAGACTATCCTATTTTGGTCATGATCGGTCAACCGTAACTGCTGGACGAGCACATGACCTAGATTCCTTTATCAAAGTCTACAAGTCATATTTATGAAGGGATTTCATTGTAACTTGGTCTGATGACTCGTTTTGGAATGATTTTACTGTAACTTGGTAACTTTGGTTGGCATACATTAACTGTGAGGTCTACATCAACCCAGGCCTCAATTCTTTAGTACACCTCAAATTATTCTTGTTGAAAAACATATTATGTAGGGTACAGAACTTAACATATTCTCATTTATCACAATTCTTGTCTTATTTGATAATCCTTTCATAAACATTGAACATTATCTAACACTACACGCAGTCAAGTTAAGCTGCAGTGTCACTGACATTTTCATTTCCTTAATAGTTTAGAATATGAGAGTACATGTACTGACAATATACCTTCGTGAGTGCAATCAGTACAGTACAGCTGCCATGGACTGGTCACTTTCCATGGGCTGGCAATATTTCCAAGGCCGAAATAATATTAGATTTCAAACACTAATTATAGGAATAATCTTCATAAATTTAATTAATGAAGCACCAGGTACAACCAATGGCGTAGATAGCTTTTCGCTGGCGGAGGGGCAAGCCCAAAATTTTCCGACAGACCGAAAATTTTCCGACAGTGTAACAACAACAAAAACCCAAACAAACAGAAAGAATCTGTTGTTTACTGCAAATGTACTGAAAATTGGTCTTTTTTACCCCAAATTTATCCAAAATGGCATGTTTTTATCCCCAAAGCCAGCATTTTAATGTTATTAGGCAAAAATTCGCCTAAAAATGGTCCCAAAAAACTTCTGACAAAACTTCTGGTGGGGGGCCTCCACCCCCCACCCCCCTTTATCTACGCCACTGGGTACAGCTTGGTTCTTCATTAATTAAAATTTTTCTGATGATGTTTTTTATTACCCAGTAAATGCATGCGTGGACATCACTACCCATGCGTGGACAGGCCTGTCATTTTCAAAATCGAAGGAGGGCAATGACCACCCTCCTCAAATGGCTCCAGGAGGGTTATTTGTCAAACTCCTCAAGTGGCATGGAAAGGGGGTGGGGGAGGGGGTGGGGCACAGTTCAAAGATTCTCCATTTTAATTTAACCCTTTAACCAATGCAAGTAGCAGACGACACTCTTGATTGTTTTTCGAAAAGTCTAAAATAAACTCACTTTTTCCTTCCAAACCATAGCTTATGACCCCTCATTGGAACGAGCTCTTTGAGCTCGTTCCAATGAGGGGTCATAAGCTATGGTTTTGGAAGAAAATAATGGAGGAATTAAAAGATTTGAATGGTGATTTATAGAAATACGCGGGTGGATCTGGCCGATTCGTTACATGTAGGTAAAGGATTAAGTGAGTTTGCCCTGGTGCTGCTGGAGTATCTGTCAGTCTGCGATGTCCTTGTGGTAATCAGCATATCACTGTGTATTTATCTATCTATCTGTCGGGTGTTGTGCTGTTTAACTGTGCTCTCATAGTTCCATGTGTCAGTATTATTCAATATTATATGGGGTGAAATATGTTATAACTCGAGATTTGGTTGCAACATCTGGCAACATACAACATTTTTTTAGTTGCCAACTTCTCTCGAAATCAGAGGTTGACTTTGAGTTCGCCCGACTGCAGCAAAAATGTGAAGTGCACAGTGATGTGGCAAAAAAGTCACTTACATAGCCCTCTAGGCTGGTCCCTCGTACATTTCTAAATCTAATTGTCTTCAGCGCTGCAGAAGCCTGACTATTTTCACGAGCGATATAGAAATTGTAAAGAGAGAGTCATGGAAGATTGCAATCGAAACTGGCGAGCAGGGGTTAGCGTGAAAAGATCACTGCAGGGGTTACAATATAAAGAAAAGCCAGCTTTTGAGAAGTACCTAGATGGCACCTTTGGAGGGTCACTGCTGTTCAAACTGAGATCAAGATCACTGGAGCTTCGGGGAAAAATTGGGAGAGATGGGGAAAAGGGATGCCAAATGTGCCACTCTAGAGTAGTGGAGACCCTGGAACATTTTCTCTTGGAATGCCCACAGTATATACCTCATAGAATAAAATTTACTGGAAGAATAATGCAGAAGTGGGATGAAGAAACAAAGGATAGATGGCTGAAGGGGGACACGAGGGAGAGGGTAGGAATGCTTATTGAAGAAATTGAAAAAGAGGAAGTGAGGGACACTATTAAGCAGTTTATATCTGAATGCTGGGAGGAGAGGAGGGGAAGAGGGGGTGGGGTGCAGGGGGAATGATGGCCTTCTCTTATGAGGACCGGGACAAATCAGCGGCTGGCCAAAGAGTTATTATTATTATTATCCATGGAAAGAACTTTCAATCGCTCATGCAAAACATCGAGAGGAGGGCATTTACCACCCGCCTAAATTTGCGGTTGGACGGGCAGAGGCGGGTGAGGGCAATCACCTGCCTCAAAATGACAGGCCTGCGTGGATTATCCAGTCCATGGCAACTGTACTGTACATATTCCAGAGTAAAAAACAAATGTCATATTTATATAGTCATGTATATTTGTCATTTATATATTTATATTGTCATCAGCTTTCCAAGAAATTATAAGACAAGCAGATAGCCTGAGAACGATCGTTTAGGTTACATGGGTGTTACGTCAATCGGAAAACACGTGAACAGACTACATATTACAACATAATAATGCAACATAAATTAAATTCCAAATCCCGCATGTTTTGTCAGTCAGATTTTACAATCTTTCAGAACTAAATCAACACAAAGTTTGTTCATTGTATCCACATTTGAATAGAGTAGCATGCCGTTTACATACCGTATTTACTCTATGTATTGTGACAGCTAAAAATAAATATTTTCACAAGAAAATGGGGAAAAAACACAACCTGGTTTTGTTTTGATGCTGATTCAAGTTGTGTGTGATTCGTTTTCCATCACTATATATGAACATCGCAATCCAATTTTTTTTTAGATTTTCATTTTTTGCTTCCAAAACATGGCTTATGCCCCTCATTGGATTGTGCGCATTGCGCTCGATCTAATGAGGGGTCATAAGCTATGTTTTGGAAGTCATCTGCCACTAGCATTCTGTGAAGGGTTGAAGACTGTCACAATGTAATATTATAGTCTTCCTCATGTCAGTCCGGACTGTAAATATTAAAACTTAGGAACAGATTTAAATAAAAACAACACAAATCAGTATGTATTATCAATTTTTTATTGTTTAAAAAGGAAAATTAAACACAAACTTAGCTTTAATATTGAGCATTTTGCACCATTTTCAGGTGACTGGGCCAACTGGAAACAAGTCTCCTGAGTGTCCCAAACATTGGAGCATAAAAAAAAAAAAAATTTCTGGAAAAAATGTGTGTCCCAAATTATGGAGTGTCCCAATATTTGGAGTAAATACGGTATTAACCGAAATTCTACCCAAATAAATAGCAATAACTAATGTGAAATCTCGCCAAAGTGAGATTGAGTGTTAGATGTTGCTATGAAATTTGGTGAAAATTCTGTTAACCCTTTACCCAACGAATCGCCTGCATTCGCCCGCGTAATATGCAAATTCAGCAGTTGAAAAAATTTCAAGAAAACCATATCATGTGACCCTTCGTTGGAACAAGCTCATCGAGCTCGTTCCAACAAGGGGTCACATGATATGGTTTTCTTGAAATTTTTTGAAAAATTTGAAAAAAATGATATTTAAAATAATAAATTTTGATATCGTCTGCGTTGGGTAAAGGGTTAATGCATACAGTGTAAAGCCACTAAAGTGGCTTTCCGCACTTTTAAATAGGGCCATGATAGTGGCTTCTAGCACTCAACCAGTTAAGGGAATTCCTAATAATGGAATATATCTGGCAGATTAAAGCAATATTCAGTGAACTGGAGTCTTCTACAATTAACCACTCATGCATGTGATGTCTTGAAATTCAATATTCGTTATTTCCATTTCTTTGTTGAAAACTTTATTTCTAGTCCCGTATTGGCTAGCAGATAATATCTAGACCTGTAATATCAGACTTTCGATGCTGAAAAATACAGGCACACAATCAAAAATTAAAATAATAAATTTTGATATCGTCTGGGTTGGGTAAAGGGTTAAATTGTAAACACAACATGGCTGGAAGATAGGAAAGCTATCTTTTCCTATAGGTAACCTGTTGATGGGTTATGGCTGCTGTGAAGGTACCATGACTAGATTTGATAAAAAATTGATCTAAATTTATCTCAAAAGAAACATTCATGACCAAATTCATTCAATTTACAAGGACAAAATTTGATTAAATGTGCTCCAAATGATACTTATTTCAGTGGTTAGAGGAAGCCTGTCCTGGACAGGAATATCTACCAGCAGCATGCAGTGGGTTAGCATGCACCTGTTTCCAAGAGAATAGACCATTCTATTGATGAAAATATATACAGGTTTCTCTAAGTAATGGTACACCATACCATA
Source organism: Pictodentalium vernedei (assembly GCA_031216915.1). Taxonomy (NCBI): domain Eukaryota; kingdom Metazoa; phylum Mollusca; class Scaphopoda; order Dentaliida; family Dentaliidae; genus Pictodentalium; species Pictodentalium vernedei. The sequence continues at coordinate 48,083,395 of CM062293.1, read as the reverse complement.
CTAGATTGTAATTTTTGTGGCAGGTACCAAGTACAACATGACAGTCGCAAAGCTTGCTACCTGTCACCGTGACAGCTACCCCCCAAAATTATTTACTGGTTTGGTAAAAGGTTAATGCAATGCCAGGGATTCTTCTCCCCTCTTTGGAAAATGGTCTGGGGCCCATGCCATTTGGAAAATTTGCGTCATGGGGGCTCCAATTGGGAATTTGTGTTGGAGGTGAAAAACATACAAAGACTAAGTAATTTTACGTTTGTATGGAGAAGAGAACATTAACCCTTTACCTAACATGAAAAGCAGACGACACTTGCAAAAATAATTCTTGAATAACTAATTTTTTTCATTTTTTGTCTCAAAAACATAGGTTATGACCCCTTCGTTGGAACGAGCTCGTTCCAACGAGGGGTCATAACCTATGTTTTTGAGACAAAAAATGAAAAAAATAATGAAAATTTATTGGCGATTTTTGAGAATAGCGCTGGCCGGTTTTGGCCGTTACGTTAGGTAAAGGGTTAAGACCGATACTTTAGCAACTACTACAACTACAGGTTTTATAACAAACAGTAGCATGGAATCATGTGAATGCAGTCTCTGTAGCCTCTATTAAACTGTTCTTAAACTATTAAAGAAGAACTTATCATTTGCCTTTGAATTAAGAGACATCGTTAGGCAAGTAATTAGTCTCCTATGGGAACCATAAGGGGACTATAGGATTGCACTCTGTCCGTCTGTCCATCTGTCTGTCTGTCTGTTTTTATGTTACCACCTCTCCCTCCAACATGCTTTAAGCTACACCTTTCATATTTGGTACATGGATAAATGGTTTTGTGGGGATGATGCACGTTCAAAATTCTTTTTTTCAAAATTCAAGATGGCGCCATGGCAGCCATTTTTGTTGTGTTTTTTAAGCTTTTTTCTCTATTTTATGTTACCACTCCTCCCTCCAACATGGTTCAAGCTACACCTTTCATATATGGTACATGGATAAAGGGTTGTGAGGGGATTATGCACGCTCAGTATTTTTTTTGCAAAATCCAAGATCTGTCTTTTTGTCCGTCTGTCTGTCTGCCTGTCTGTTTTTATGTTACCACCTCTCTCTCTCCCACATGCTTTAAGCTACACCTAATGTCTTATGTGACAAAAACACCTTATGTCACAAAAGTGCTGTAGGGGACTAATACCACCTCGGTGGTCAAACACTTGTTTAAATTTAATGTACAATTTGTGTCCAGAACTGGGTGATCATAAGGCCTTAGAAAACCAATGGTTTTCTGAGGGCTTATGACCAGCCAGTTCAGGGCATAAAATTTTTGTTTGAGTGGGAACTGACATTGGGAAATTTGGGGTAAAGAATTGGGAAAAATCATACCCAAATGTCATTTGGAAAGAGACCAATAAACGTCCCCAGTAGATACCCAAAAGAATTCCCAGATGTTATTGTCTTAACTGTCAAAATAACTGATGAACTGTCATTAATTAACCAGTGAAGGCAAACAGCTAACTGGCTACAGAAACACTGTAACCGATCCAGCTCTAATTTGTTCAAATTCAGAAGTATAATAAAGAAAGGTAAGTATGGAGTTTTAACAATTAACTGCAGAGTTTTGTATTCTAGCAGACTTTGTTAAAAATTTCAGTGCGACACTTATTGTCACTTGCTGAGAAGGACGACATTGAAGATGTTGAATTTGATACAGTCTTTGAACCAAAACTGACAGTTTTTGCACAGCTGTTGAATGAGAAGGAAAAAATGAAGGTATAGCAATTCATTTTTATGTGTTTGGAATACAATCTCGATCAAACAACCAAAACAGTTGTAATTTTTATTTTAATACAGAGCACACAGTAAAATATGAACTTTTTCTACATTTTATCTAGATGTTATTATCTTTCTTTATAAATGTGAAAGTTTATTAGAACTTGGGGGGGGGGGGGGGGGGGAGTTTGGCCACACACAGTAGATCTCTTTCTCAGGCCATTATTTGTAAAATTACTTTCGGACGAGCATTTTTTTGTTTTGTTTTTTATTTCTGTAATTATGTCTTTGCCATCAAAAGTTCATTTAGGACTCATAATCTACGGAATAGGCTCAATAGCATGGGCAAGCCTTGAAATAAGCAATCTGTCATTTGCAGAAGGAGGTACCCAGAGGGTGAATTTGCTGATGCTGTCCCACACAGTGGGCTAAAACCATACACTATATCCTCTGGGTTCCTCTTTCTGTTTAGGCCTGAGACCTTGATTTAGACTCAGGTTCACAGAGGGTAAATTTAGTGATGGTACCCTGCTGTGCAGGGTAGCATCACCAAATTCACCCTCTGGAGACATTCTGCAGATGACAGCCTGCTTGTTTCCAGGCTTGCATGGGTGGTGGTGTATTTTGTCCCTTGAGAGCAAGAAGGCTTTGCAATGCTAAAGCAAGGGACTATCAATTTTTTTAACTTGGTAAAATATCAGACATAAACCTTTTAATTTTTTTTTTTTTTTAAATTTACAAAGACCATGTGGGAGGCCTGAGAAACAGATTTCTAATTTTTTTAGGCCTTAGAGTAACAAAAGTTCATCTAATCTATGTTGTGTTCTCATTATCACATTTCCTCCGTTATTGACTCGTCCAGCGGAGTCCCGTCGGTGGAGTCCAGCGGACGAGTCAATAATGGAGAAAATGTGACAATGAGAACATGGCGTATTTATTCTCCCCCTTGCCTGATGAAAGAGTCACATCTCATTTTGGGTTTCGGTTTTTATTTCTTGTTTTTCACCAAACAGAAAAAGTCAACAAAATTCTGAAACTGTAACAAAAGCCACTTTTTGAAACTAAAAAACTTTTCAGTAAGTCCATGGTATGCTCCTGTGACGTGATGTATGTACATTGCGGTGCAGTACAGTTACTGTGGATTGGTCGTAATCCACACGTGGGCAGTGATGTACATGCTTGCATTTACCAGGTAATGAAAATCATCTTCAACAAAATTTTAATTAATGAATCTCCGGGTTTTAGCCGGTGCTTCATTAATTAAAATTTTGATGATTAATCCTGTAATTAGTTTTTGGAATCTTATATTATTGTGTCCGTGGAAATATTGCCAACCCGTAGAAAGTGACTAGTCCACGGTGACCGTACTGTATTCAGGATAAGCTACATTCCCTAATAGTGTGACCCTCCCCCCCACTCCCATCCATCCATCACTTCTTTTTTTGTGTTCAACTGGATTTGATATGCAGGTACTGCAGATGATGATAGTAACTGTCACTCTCATAGTGGTTCCTTTCCTTGCATATGACATCGCACTTTCACAAGCCAGAAAATAAGCAGACTGTCATCTGCAAAATGAGGTTCCCAGAGGGTGAATTTAGTGATGCTACCCTGCACAGCAGGGTAGCATCACGAAATTTACCCTCTGTGAACCTTCGGAATCAGGGTCTCAAAACTAAACAGAAAGAGGTACCCAGAGGATAAATTGGCCCACTGTATGACATAGCATCATCAAATTCACCCACTGGGGACCTCATTTTGCAAATGTCAGACTACTTATTTTCAGGCCTGCACTTGCATTTTATTTCGAAAATCCTCTGTCATAATTTTCATTCAAATACTGATAATCACACATGTTCTGAACATCTGAATAGGAATTACAAACTTGTCAGATTCAATAGCAAATTTCATCCTCTCGTTGACTTTTAATGAGGCAAGTCGACATAACAGAGTGTGAACTGTGTAAACATCGAACAGTTTATCACAAATTAAAATCAGAATAGAATCAAATGATGACCCAGACCATTGTGTTCAGAAACTACTGGACCATGTACTCGTATACTTTATTGTAGGCAGGCATGATTTTGTGACATCCCGTAAAGCTGTTTTCACTTCTAAACACTTCAGGACTGCATAATCATCTTGTTTGCCTTGATTCATCATTGTATTTTAATTTTCTGTCATCTTCTCACAGAGCTTACAAGCATGCCAGACTATAAGTCTGACATTTGCAGAATGAGGTCCTCAGAGGGTGAATTTGCTGATGCTATCCCATACAGTGGGCCATTTTATCCTCTTGGTACATCTTTCTGTTTTGGATTGAGTCTTTGATTCAGACTGAGGTTCACAGAGGGTAAATTTTGTGATGCTACCCTTCTGTGTGTGTGGTATATTATATTTGTCTTTTTAACTCTGCTTTTCATATTTTTCAAAGTTAATGCACAGGTATTTATCATCCTTTCCAGCATGTTATGTATCATAAATCGGTAGGTTCAACTTTCTCGGCTATGACTGACAATTAGATGTAAATACAAAAACCTAGAGTATGGTTTCTTGAGAAATGCACATATGTAACTTTTTTTTTTTCTGACAACTGACACCGAGTAGATTTTTTGATTAATAACCGAACAGCTCTAAGCCAAGTCTGTTGATTAATTAGTCTCCATATTTTCCACAGGTTTGGAATGATTTTATAAACAGAACTGAAGAAGACCAAAACAATATTTTGATGGATTTGCAGTTTAAGACTAGCTCTATGAATTTGAATGACGCACCAATTCCAGAACATGGTGCTGAATTAGAAGACTGGGATTTTGTGAAAAGTGGAAGAGAAGGTACAAAACAAGTCAAAATAAGTTGTTGGATAACCACTATAAACCATGTATTGTTCTCATCATACACTGATCAGACCAGAATCTGACATCATTTTCTGGAAAGCTCTCACTGAGAGCTTTCCAGAAAATGATGTCAGATTCTGATTTTATCAGTGCAGAAGCAGCAATATACTTAGTTTATTGTGTTATGTTACAACTTATTTTGACTTGTAATGTTGGAAGATTCAGTTGGTAAATGGTTTGAGATTTCTGGTTTGTGGAGAGTACCTTATACTTGTATGTGTTTGTGGGATGGGGGGTGGGAAGAGGGGGGTCATCCCTCCTAGTTCATGCCATAGGGCAAGGAGACATCTTTATTTAATATGTACAACAAGATAAGTTTAGAGTTGACTGCTAGTACTTATGATAAAGCCTGTTAAAGACCGTTTCTTGTTTCTCAGGCAACTTTCCTCTCAGTTTTATGATGATAAAGAGAGGTTTTGTTTTTGTCCATGTGGTTTCGGTCAGAGAAAAAATAGTTTGTCTTGTATGATTTAGCACCTAGTAGTTGTGACTAATATGATTTATTCATGTATTTATTTTATTAACGTTTAACAACACTTTAACAGCCAAGGTCATATCATGTTGGTGATAGTTTTATGGGTGGAGGAAGCCGGAGTACCTGGAGAGAACCACTGAGCAACAACAAGCAACTGCCAGCTCCCCAACATCGTAACTCTGCACTGCAGCACATGCAGGGTTAGACTGGTTGAAGACATGCGCAGTATGTGCAGTACGCCTTAGTACATGGTGTCATCATGCCCCCATGTGGACAATTGGGGTTAAGTGCCTTGCCCAAGGACACAACGTGGGAGTCTGAATCGATCACTCAGGCTGTCACCCATCCAACCAATATGATTCTCTATGATCTGGGAAGCAATGCTTTGGGAATGTATTGAAGGCATGTGTTTCACAGGGTGTCCTTATTTCCAAATTGCTTTGATGTACTGATTATTCTGATCATCACATCAGTGATTGACAGAATTTCAGAGCGCCTTGCCGTGACATTTTCAGATTACCCTGTATGGAGATTTTGGATTACCTTTAGCTTTGCCGCCCTCATTGTATGCGGTTCCGGCGCCAACTGTTTATTCCTTGATATACTAGATCTTATGGTCTTTTACAAGAGTTTAACCCTTTACCCAAAGTAACAGACAAAACCGGCCAGTGCTATTCGCAAAAATCACCAATTAATTTTCATTATTTTTTCATTTTTGTCTCTGAAACATAGGTTATGACCCCTCTTTGGAATGAGCACATCGAGCTCGTTCCATTGAGGAATCATAACCTGTGTTTTTGAGACAAAAAAGGAAAAAAATTAGTTATTCAGTACTTTTGTTTGCAAGTGTTGTCTGCTTTTCATGTTTGGTAAAGGGTTAACCTTTATAAACATATATTTACATAAAATATCTGCAAATCACTCAATACGTTGATTGGATAAATTCACCTAATTCTTGACATCCTTTCTAGGGCTGTCGCGATTAGTCAATTAATTGACTAACCATCGACTGTTAAGGTAGTTGACGGTTTTTATTTTTAGTCGATCGTCGTTCATTTTTAAAGTGGTACAAGTTGGATTAAAATTGTGCTGTATAATGAGATAAATTAACAGATTGTTAACCTTTGAAATGTCTCGGCATAGTTACTTGTAATATCCCATGGCCTTTGTTTTCCACATTATTGTGCAACAACATAATTTTGAAAACACTGAGCTTTGCTATTTAATCAATCCCTGTCCTCTGTAGTATTAACGAGCACCCGTTGATCAGTAGTGAAGGGTATCGTTCAAATGGAGTATCTTTTAATAATTGCAGTTTGGTAAGTCAATGCATAGGATAGGATCTTCGGTCTTGTACACTTGAACAACCCTCTTTGGAATGATTGGAACCACGAAAGTGAGAAAATTGTCACAACACCCACAGCGGTAACTTCGCTTGTAGTAATAAGTTGTAACTTGTGTTGTAGTGGAGGGGGTCTTATATTCAAAATTTCTGAATATTAGTTACAGAAAAGAAACATTTGCACAAATGTTCTTCTGTTTAAATTTCTTCAAATCAATCGGAGTCTGCCGGAGATATTACGGTGTTTCTATTTTATCTCAGATGCAGAAAGGTACACATTCAAACATCGTCAGTTTTAAATTTATTTTGTTAGTATATTAGAGATTGTTGAATTCATGGGAAATGACTATTAATCGACTAACCGTCGACTAATGCTGGCAATTAGTCGACAATGAAAATTGATAGTTGCGACAGCCCTAATCCTTTCACATTCGGACATGAACCGTGAGTCTGCTTCATCACCATAACCAGGAAGTGACAACTGCGCAGACTGGTGTCTGCACATTTTTTCATTCTAGATGGTATTTTACAAGACTGGGTATTCAAGCTCTACCTCAGTCACATGAACCAGTGTATCAGGTGTTCAAATATATAAAGATTTCAAAGAGATGTTATCGTGGGGGTTGTGATGCGTGTTATATATAGAATATACCCACAGTAGCTTGGTGTACCAAATGTTCACCACGAGTGGTGAAGTGGTGTTAACCACGAGCCTTTGGCGCACTATTAACACCACTTCACCACGAGTGGTAAACATTTGGTACACCAAGCTCTTTTGGGTATATTTTATTTATACCATGATCGTCAGATTATTAAGAGTCACAATAGTTTTTTCTGGATTTTACCGAGCAGCAGACGTACATATGTGTGAATCTGTTTTTGTTTACATGAACACTGGTGGGCGGTACTTCTGCTGCCAATTTTACCACCGAAACGAAATAGAAAACGAAACGCCTTTTTCATTTTAATAACATACCATTTTGAGTTATGGATGCTTTATTAACATGAGACAATGTATGTTTGTTAATTTTTGGTATCTTATGAGGCAACCTTATTTAAAAATGTAACAAATAATTACTGGTTTCATTTCACTCTTCACAAGGCGATGAGTGATAAATTTACACAAGTTTGCATTCAAGGCGAGGTCACCAAAGGTGAAGTTGGATGTAATTCCACTGTAGGTGTAAATTTTAACTATTGAAATCTCATAGCTTGCGTGTTCACCATGGCTGGTGTGTAAAGCTAAAATTTATGTCATAGGCTTTTTATATATAGTGGAATAGGTAATCATGGTATAAAAATAAATGTCATAATAATACATTTACCTGTGGCCAAATTTTACTTTTGGGCTGTGATATCTCCACAAAAAATAACTAACTCCATGTCTGTAAACAAGTTTAATTCAACATTTTTTAACCAACACCCGCGAGGAGAATTGGCCTGAATGCCTGACCTAAATCCAGCCTAATGGAAACCCTGACCTAACGAATCAACTGCATTCGCCTGCGTAATTTACAAATTGAACAGTTGAAAAAAAGATTATTATTTTTAAAATTTCAACAAAACCATATCATGTAACCACTCATTGGAATGAGCTTGTCAAGCTCATTCCATTGAGTGATCTCATGATATGGTTATTTCTTTAAATTTTTTTTAAAAATTGAAAAAATAATGTTTAAAATATTAAATTTTGATATCCTGTGCCTTGAGTCAAGGATTAACAAATCCAGTCATGGCAAATCACATCAGTTTTTGTATTAATAATTTTTAGACTTGAGTGATTATTAATTTTCTCTTTAACCTTAAGTCATTTGTGCTTTAAGCAGCCATAGCCTCATTTTATGGTCATTTGAAGAAGAAAATTTGAAAATTTGTTTGTTAACCCTTTATCTAACATGAAAGAAAACGACACTTGCAAACAAAATTTTGAATAACTAATTTTTTTCCTTTTTTGTCTCAAAAACATAGGTTATGACCCTCATTGGAATGAGCTCATTTCAAAGAGGGGTCATAACCTATGTTTTGGGGACAAGAAATGAAAATTTGAAAATTAATTGGCGATTTTTTAGAATAGGTTTTGGCCGGTTTTTGGCTGTTCTGTTGAGTAATTTTTATTTATTTATTTATTGGTGTTTAAGGTCACATACTTATGCACAGTGGCTAATCATGACCGTGACAGTTTTACAGGTGGAGGAAGCCGGAGTACCCAGAGAGAACCACCGAGCATTGACAAGCAACTGTCAGCTCCTCAACATTCTAACTCTGTTCAAGCTCCGCTCAAGCAGGGTTACAACGGTTGAAGACATGTGCACCCTCGACGTGCAGTACGTCTTAGTACACAGTGTCATCGTGACCCCGTGTAGGCAACCGGGATAAAGTGCCTTGCCCAAGAACACAATGCAGATCGTCCAGGACGGGGATTAAACTCAGGACCTCTAGCATTGAAATCCAACAGTCTACCACTGAGCCACCATTCTCCGTTACGTTGGGTAAATGGTTAAGCAAATGCTGTAGAAAAATATATAGAGGATATTCACGAAAATTTGATGAATACCGAAAATATCTCGTGAGTGGCTACAAAGAAATATGAGGATCTTCACGAGCGACACAGTCGCGAGTGAAGATCCTCATATTTCTTGTAGCCACGAACGAGATATTTTCGGTATTCATCAAATTTTCGTGAATTTTCTTTTTATTTAATGCTCTACGACTACAAACTCTCCAATTTGTGGCCTTTATTTGCCATTAAGGCGCAAAATTTATGTGCCGAACCGGCGTCCATACAAAAATTACAACAACCAAACTCCAACCATTGGAATGTGTGAATATCCGCACAAAAAGTAGTCCCGTCTTATTTCTCCCCTAACTTTACGATTTACCAAGGCTGGCGAATTGAAATAATCGCAATGTGTTTCGAAGAAATAGAACAATAACAAAAAACACCACTTTCTTATTTTCAATAACAAGACACGTCATTTTATTTTTTTTTTAACTCAATGCACTGAAGACGTGTGAAGTTGAACCGAAGAAATTTGAAAGTGATTTCGTCTTTTCGCTGGAAGGTGAATGAGAAAGTCAAACTTTGAAACCGCTGATTTAATGAATTGATTTAGTCACTGTCACTATCAATTATTCGAATTCGTTTGTATTTGGGACTCTGGAATTCATTACTGATGTGCTGACTCGATTAAAGTACATGTGATTCGTCATCCGAACCTACGATGAAATATCGATTTCTAAATATCATTTTGATATTTCGTTTTGCCGACCGACAGGGGAATATGACTTAATTTTTCAGCGTGAATTGATGCCTGAGCATTAAATAAATGTTCTGTTTTATGCAAAAGCTGCCAGTTGAGGTGTTATTCTTGGTGTTTGAAATGAAATAGAAATTTATGAGAATGTAAGAAACAATTTCTACAAACTTTACAATTGTTTTTAAATATTTTAGCTCACCCTGCATTTTCTGCTGAAGAATGCTTCAATCACATTGACAAAAAATTCAAAGTGCTGCTGAAACAAAAGCGAGTTCCTCTGGTAAGTAAGTTTATATTTTTCCATTCAAGTCAAAGTAACATTTTTCTTTGCATACAGGTTCTAGAAATATCTATAATAAAAACAGCTGTCTGTTTGTCTGTACAACTCTCCATTTGGCTGTCATTCAGTGGAGGTGCTACTGCGAGGCATAGGAGGGTGTTTGCCCTCTTAATGTAGACTTTGACCCCCCTGCCCCCATTTACCCCCATCCACCACACACACACACACATCACAAACACACCCATCCACCCTCACACACACATGCACACCCTCTCACACACACACACACACACCCGCCTTCATTGCTGTCTGTCTTCTCTTTATTCCCATACACACTCAGAACATATCCAATTATGATTTACAGGGAGTACAACGACATTAAGGCATTGGACTTCAAACCGAAAGGTCCACTGTTTGATTCTGACTAGTGGTAACTACATTGTGCCTTGAGTAAAGGCACTTAATCCTTTACCTAACATGAAAAGCAGACGACACTTGAAAGCAAAATTCTTTGAATAACTAATTTTTTGTCTCAAAAACATAGGTTATGACCCCTCGTTGGAACGAGCTCGGTGAGCTCGTTCCAAAGAGGGGTCATAACCTATGTTTTTGAGACAAAAAATGAAAAAATAATGATAATTAATTGGCGATTTTTGTGAATAGTGCTGGCCAGTTTTGGTCGTTACGTTGGGTAAAGGGTTAATCCTGATTGCTCATGTGGTGGCGATGTGTACTAAGACGTACTGCACATTGATGGTACACTTGCCCTCAACCAATGCTAACTCTGGCCTGTCAGTACTTTTGGGAGACTGTCATGATCAGTTGCTCACCATTGTTTGGTGGTCCCCACTGGGTACAGCAGTTTTCTCCACCAGAAAAATTGTCTGACACAAAGTGACCCTAGCTGTCAAGGTGTAGTTAAACCCCAATAAATAAATAAATACATAATGATTTGCATGCTCGAAAGCAGTGAGCCATGTACATTCATCTACAAAATATGGGTCATGTTTTTCACATTACCGACTAACATTATCTCCCTTCGATTCGAATTGAGTTTCAAATAAATTGAAGCCTTCTATTGGATTTTGGGCCAAAAGCCACCAGAAGGTTTCATTTGATAGCACAATTAAATTTGTTTTCTTGGAAAACAAGACCCCAACCACCCCTAAAAAACAGACACTTCTCAAACCTTTCATGATTGCTCAGTGCTCATGCATTAGGAAATAGCACAGATGTTTACAGTGTCTGAATATAGTGCCATGCTTCTATGGTCCCAATGAACTTCAGGTTACAACAAAATAATACAGCAAAAATTAAAGTTCTAATTCTGCAAGTTCTATTGCTATAATTTACTCATTAGACCAAAATAAATTTTTAAATGTTTTTCAGGCCCTCCTGCATACTCCTTTTGACTGCCACATGCTCTCTTTTTATAAGCAATGTAAACTTTAAAAAAATAATAATTAAATGGTTTATGTCTGATATTTTACCCAAGTTAAAAAATTTGATAAATTTGTCCCTTGAGTGCAAGAAGGCTTTGCAATGCTTTAGCATTGCAAAGCTTTCTTGCTCTCAAGGGATGAAATACACCACCACCCATGCTATTCTGTAGATTATGAGGCCTAAAACATAAACCAAGAACATGAACTTTTGATGGCAAAGAAATAATTACAGAAATAAAAAATACAATAAAAAACTGCTCGCCCGCATGCAATCTTGCAAATAATGACCTGAGAAACAGAAGATCTGCTTTGTGTGGCCTTAGTTTAAACAATATTTTATTAAATAAGTATGCTGTATGTTACAATATTGAACACCAAGAATGTGACAGTATATATAGAGAACATCAAGAATATAACATATACTAACAAAATAACATATGAATATAATGGGGGATCTGACAGAAAGCTGGGAGCTGTGGCCTTACTATTACCACTGCTTTTTTCTCTGTCATTTAGTGTAATTATTTCCTGATTTTAATGAATTGTTTTACTTAACCCTTTCATTATTCATGTTATTGTCATTTAGTTCATAATTTTAATTTATTTTGTCATAAAACACATTGAAGAAATAAATCACTAAAAGCTAATTAATTGTTTCTTTTCTGTCTGACTTATTGGCATATCCCACTTTATTCTGAAGGTGATAAGTAAGGGATTAGGTGTTCACTCAACCCAATAATCTATGATTATAAACTGTCTGACAGCTGGGGTGTCTGACTAATGGGGTGTCTGACTAATGGGGGGATACCGGATGAGTCCATATTCATTATTTTGGGGTTGACAATTATTATTTTCAAAGTGCAGCCTCTGGGCTGCAATTTGAAAATATTGATTAGTCCATCTTACTCATTCACTAAGCAGGCATCATACTTAATAATTTAATCATAATTCTGGGCCAGAAAAGCGGCCTCTCGGGTTCAAAGGTTTAATAAAAGATACTGACCCCTCTTTACACTATATACTGTATTATCATTATGATATAGCCTTAGAGGTTGACAAAAAATAAATAAATAGAAGTGAAGGATGTACATGGTTTTGAAGTGAATCAAAGTTTTATAATTTAGGCCACACAAAGTAGATCTTCTGTTTCTCAGGCCATTATTTGTGAAATTGCATGCAAGCGAGCAGTTTTTTATTTTATTTTTTATTTCAGTAATTATTACTTCTTAAAGAGCCTTCAAAAGTTCATGTTCTTGGTTTATGTTTTAGGCCTCATAATCTACAGAATAGCATGGGTGGTGGTGTATTTCATCCCTTGAGTGCAAGAAAGCTTTGCAATGCTAAAGCATTGCAAAGCCTTCTTGCACTCAAGGGACAAATTCAGCAATTTTTTTAACTTGGGTAAAATATCAGACATAAACCATTTAATTTTAATTTTTTTTAAGTTTAAATTGGTTATAAAAAGAGAGCATGCGGCAGCCAAAAGGACCATGGGGGAGGGCCTGAGAAACAGATTTTTTATTTTTTTAGGCCTTATTGTTTTTTTTATTATATTTCAGGGAATGTTGCAGTATTTAGAAGATGAGCTTGTGTCATTCTTCACTGATTGGCCTTCTTCCATTTATGTCGTACAGCTGGCTAGTAGCTTTGAAAGGATGATGCTTCATGGTCTCTGCGATTATCTCAGTCTGAAATCTCAAAGTGAGTTTACAGTTCTCATCCAGTTTCAAATCATGAGACAATTTCCAAGCCTTCAGATTGGTCTCATTTAAGAACGATGCAGACTTGCCATATCCGCCATTCAGCCCCATTAAAAAAGTTTTTTGTAACCCCGACTGTCGGAAATGCCTTTTTTGGTGTGTGTGTGTGTGTGGGGGGGGGGGGGGGGGGGGGGGGGCTTTCTTCTCAAGCTTTATTTGTGTCTTAAGATTTACCCAACAGGGACTGGATCACTCATTACTGCTTCAGAACATGTTCCCCAATATGCAGTCTCTGGTTAGCAAGTTTAAAGTTACATCATTAGGCCTGAAAATAAGCAGTCTGACATTTGCAGAATGAGGTCCCCACAGGATGAATTTTTATTATGCTATCTCATACTATGGGCCAATTTATCCTCTGGGTTCCTCTTTCTGTTTAGTTTTGAGACCCTGATTCAGATTGAGGTTCATAGAGGGTAAATTTACTAAATCACTAAATTCACCCTCTGGGGACCTCATTTTGCAGATGACAGTCTGCTTATTTTCAGGCTTGTACATCATAAGTTTCTTTGCAAATGTTTCTGGGCAAATTTTTGCTGTCTATATACAGGCAAACAAGAGATTTCTTGTCATGGGTAGGAATATCAGCAAGCAGCATGTAAGGAGTTAATACTGAAACACGGAAAATGTGTAGAAAATATACCTGCATTCTGTGGGTATTGAATCGGCTTTAATCCTTAAGGGCCTAAGGCTAAAAAAAAATAATGTTTTGATTCTCAGGCCCTCCCTCGTTGGATTTGAACCTCCTTATTAGACATTTTTATTATGTCATGTTTTTTTAAGAATTTGTGAAAACTTGGAATGGTAATTTTTTCACATTTCTCGACATATAATTATTTAGCTGTGTTTTCAGTAATTTAGTTTTTCTTGTTGCAGTTTATGGGAGAGTGCCCAGAGGCACTCTCCCATAAACTGTAACAAGGCAAATTCTGATATACTGGATCATGATTTAATTATATATTTATTTGCTGGTGTTTAAGGTCATATATTTCTGCACAATGGCTAATAAAGGCCGCAACACCGATATAAACTCAAGTTTAACCAATCATTTAGAGCCATGTTTCCCATTTTAAAGGACTCCTACCCCAAGCATTGGTCCTAATGGATCATGATGTTTGACAGACCTATACCATTAAAAAGAACAATAAAATACAAATCCTTTTAGTTGTTGTTATGGCAGTTAGTTATAAAAGGTATACTATAATTACACTAAAATACAACCTTTACTCTTTTTCAAGTGGAAAGACAGCAAAAAGATTTACTGAGTATACTCAACCCTTTACATGAAAAAAAAAAATAAAAATAAAATCCTCCCTCCCTCACTGATTTGAAAAAAAAATTGCCTGAGAATCAATTCATTTTTTTTATTTGGCCTAATACTTTTTAATGCAAAGGAACAGGTGCCCCATCGTGCATTGCTTGGGTGAACTCAAAACTTGTTTTCTAAGTACCTTGTCAGTTGTTTCTAGGCAAGTGTTGGCTGCCTCTGTAGGCCTCTATAGGCAGCCAAGACTTGACTAGAAATAACTGCAAAGCCACAGGAGGTAGACTTCTCAAGCTTTATTAGTGTCTTACAATATTTATTGACCCAACACGGTCTATTCCAGCTTTGATCACTCTTTACTGCTTCAGAACATGTTCCCCAATATGCAGTCCCTGGTCAGAAAACTCGAAGTTACATCATAAGTTTCTTGGCAAATGTTTCTACACAAATTTTTGCTGTCTATATACAAGACTCGCCTAGAAGCAACTTTAGAGCCAGACCATGCATCAATTCTCTCTGCCTCTTCTACATTTGAGAATTACTTCCATCATAATATGGCCACAGAAAGACAAAGAAAGGCTCGGCAATAAAACATAACCGGATAAGGCTGTTATTTCTAGTTTTAATGTGCCCAAATTAGGGCAAAAGGGTGTGCCCAAAATAAATCAATTCAAATAAAAATCATCAGACCTTTCAAGGTTAAATCACATTTTTATAGAATTTGACAAAAAGGCATAAAACCCAAACTCTGCTCTGTGTTATGCCCTCTAGTTGGAGAACCTTCCTGTGATTTAGGGATACCAGTTACCAGTGAATGACTTGGAGCATTTTTAAAATAATTTCCAAATCAAGTCATGGCTGCTGTGAAGTTGCCATGGCTGGATTTGATGTATAATTCATGAAACTTGGCTCAAGAAATCAATGGTCAAAAACGTGAGTGATACACTTTCCAGGGGAAAATTTGGTCAAATGGGCTCAAATATTATTTCAGTGGCAAGAGATTTTCCGCTGTAGGAATATCAGCAAGCAGCATACAAGGAGTTGATACTGAGAGACAGCAAATGTGTAAAAAATATACCTTCATTCTGTGGGTATTGAATCGGCTTTAACCCCTTAACCCCCTGAACTCTGATGTCGAGAATACTCGACACCTCCCCCACTCTAAGCCCCACCACACCTCCCTGTCATCCATGGATAATATCTGCCCCCTGTGTTGTCAAAAACTCAGCAATTTAGAATTTGGTTGACAGAGCTCAATTGGAGCTCTGTCAACCAAAATCTAAATTGCTGAATTTCTGACAACATAGGGGGGATAACCATGGATGACAAATCAGCCGTTTCGTCATCAGAGTGCAGGGGGTTAAGGGCCTAATACCAACTTTGATAACTTAAAAGTTGGTATAGTAAAACGTGTTTTGAGAAACCTCTGTCTTGAGAGACTTCTATGACCTTGTACCATTTGGTTATTTTACTCTCTTATGGTCCTGTCATGAGAGACCACCTGATTTGAGAGACCACTTTTGCTCGGCAAATAAGGGTGGTCTTGTATGACAGGTTCTACTGTAGTAGTTCCAGTAGGAGTGGAAAATCACAGATTGCCTGGCATTACCATGGTTTGCACCGGGTGAAGAAAATTTGAAAATTGAACACTGCAGGAAGACCATTTCATAGCATCTGACACGCTGATTCATGTTTTAGTGTGAACAATTTTGTGAGAATAATTATGTTGAATTTTGGGGGAAACACCCAAAGCTATTGCCGTTTCTTCGCTACAATCAGCATGTGATATCTTATCTAATTGGCAAAGGGTGAAAAATAGTGATAGATTCCGAATGACACTCGACAATCTTAAGTTGCAGAATGCCATTTCCGGAAACAGTGCTTCTAAATGTGTCAACTTTGTTGGGAGAATGACTGCATCTAGACTAGAAGTCTACGACATCATGTTGTTTGATATTTTTCCACTATACCAATGGCCCAGACTAGCTGGTGCAACCCAATTTATTACCAGGGCCAAACACAAATTTTGAATCCCCCAAACCCCCCAAAATTTGCCAAAAAACTTAAAAACGAGAAGACCAGTATGGTTCTCCATACTTTTGCGCAATGGGCAACTTGTTGTCAAGGACAACAATAGGCTACCGCCATCTTGTCATTCTGTTGTTTGGCCCATATCAGATCAACACATATCCTGACTTTTGTGCTATAAAATCCTAAAGTATAATGTAGCCAGACACGATTTTGAAGTGGAATGGTGGAATAATTGCAGCAGAATGTAGCTGAATATAGACACTGAGTTTTTGAACATCGGGCTATAACTTTATTGAAATTAAATAATATTTCTTGTTCTTCCCGTTTTCGGGATATGCACCTGATTTGTTCATTCTTTGTTTATCATATGTGTGTGTTCAATGTTCACCTTTTTCCCCTTGAATCCTCTCATTAGATTTTTAAGAACTAATTGCTGTTTGCGAATTTGTTATTAATTAAAATTCTTCTTAAAAATCTAGATAATTTACGGAATGTGGATTATTCGTACCCCCTTTGTCGCATACCGGTTATTTTTGACTTAGGCGGACGTGTCTGTTTGCCATTACCCTTCTCTGTGGGGAATCTTCTGTGAAGTTTCTCTATTGTTAAGGGTATTATTGGGATACCGGTTGTCTGACCTGGGCCTTTGTTGTGCCTGTTTTGGACTTGGTTACCGGCTCCTATTCAGTTTAAATTTTTGCCTCGGGCGTATGTGTATTATGAAGTCCTCATGTTCGAAATGTAAGAGGAAGAAGTCCTCTCTTGATTCTCATTCTTCATGTTTAGCTTGCACTCGTTGCTCAAAAGATGTTACCTGTGCAACTTGCTGTTCTTGGGATTCCAAGCGATGGAATTCCATCTCAACTTATGTATGTGTTGGCGAAGCACTGATTTTGGTACTTTCACCTAAGGTAACTAATCAAAATTTAGTTTCCATTTCAGAGAAACAAGAACATGGTATTGGTCATGGTATAACATCAAGTTCTGTGCTGCCGTCGTCTTCAGATACAGAGCATGTCGACTTACGAGGTATCGCAGTATACTCAGTACCTCGGGCAAGAAGATGGTCAACTAGCTCGACCAGTGTAACGGAGCCTTTAATTAGTGCTTCAGTACCGGGAAAATCCATAGCGGTCCAGGATACAGAGATGGAAAACAGTCCTCTGTTCAGACGACGCACGTAAGGGGAAGAGGCCAGTCAAATTGAATGGTGCATCAGTAGCGAAGCATTCTTCTGTTTTGGGGACAAAACAGAAAGATTCAACTTTTATTGCCAGTTTCACTGGTAGTCCGGTAGAAAATGCTTCGGAGCCAGTTGTTTCTGATGTACCTTTCTCTGTCAGTGCGGCTGGCAGTAATTTTGATATAAGAGCCTCTTCTTCGTCCGTTTCCAGGACTCAGCACAGTAGACCGCATGCTAGCTGGCAAGATCCAGAGGTAGAGAGTCAGAGCCAGGATCCAGCTCTCTCTAAGGCTAGCATTTCGAGGCAAACGTCTTTTTCAAAAAGACGGACACAGGGCGCTGTGTCAGATCACAGGCGTAGAACGGGGTGAACATAGTCTCGAATACGGAATTGCTGGAGCAAATTGCCCAGCTAATTGCAGACTCCCAGCAGCATAATATGCGGCCGTCATCGATCTCCGCTTCGGATGATTCGGACGGTGCTGGATCGGCAGAAAGAAGGGTTTCCTCAAATAATCAGTATGCCGATAATAGACCAGACCAGGAACCTCTAGCTGGTAGTGTTAGGGAGTTTGATGAAGACGAGACTGACACTACATCTTTGGCTGAGCAGCATATGGAAACTATGAGGTTCCTGAAGGATTTTTCACCTGAATTAATTCCTTCTGGTCCGAGTTCTGCGCCTTCTAGAGCCAAGCTCCTGTCTTCTTTAGACAGGGAGGTCATTAAGTCGAAGGAAAGTATCCTTCTGTATCCGTCTCAATCAGTCCAAGCGTTAGATGCATTTGATTGTTGTGACGAGGCTATTGCAGACCTGGCTCAGGCTAGAAAAAGTTCCTTCCTTTCGGAAAGGAAGCTTGACCTACCGTTTAGAGGCAATACCTTCTTAAATATGGTAGGCAAGAATAAGATTCCAAGAGCTCCTCTGCGATTGGATGACGGAGCTAGGGACTTAGGTATGTCTCTTCCGTCATCGTGTAGCGTCAGTTCTTATGTTATAGATACTTGCATTGAATCTAGCAGAAGTATTCTGGATGCTATGTCTTATGCAGATCATATTTGCAGGGCATTGGCCGGCAATTTGGAATCTGAGAGCTTACAGGAGTTGTTATCTCCTTTGAGAGTGCTCTCTCGCGCCATCATGTATACAACATCCCACTCTGCTCTTTCAGTAGCAAATTTAGAGTTGGTCAGGCGCGATGCTGCCCTTAAATCTACGTCATTTATTGACGACAGTGTTAAGAGCTCTCTAAGGGCCGCTCTCGTTTCAGGCTCTTCATTATTCAATGATAAGCTAAAAGCTGTATTTGAAGATGCTTCTAAGAAAGCTACAAGTCAGCTTTTGTTGCGCTCAGCTTCGCAACCTCAGCCTTCCACAAGTGCTACTCCTCAGAGAGGTAAATTTTTCTCCAAGAGAGGCTCAGCCCGTGCCGCTTCTAAAGCTAATCGTGGGCGTGGTTGCTCGAAACAGGAGAGCGATTTAAAAAAGGGGATGGCGCAGTCGGATAATAACGAAACGCGTAACCCCACACCGACGTCACAGAGGGGTGCGAGAGCTTCATGAGGTTTCTCCTCGTATAAGCCTCGTAAGTCCTACAAATGAAGAGTTCGACTTCTACTGTTCTCCGGTTGGCGGAAGGCTTTCAAAATTCGCAAGCAACTGGAACAAAATAACTCAGGATCTTTGGGTTCGAGACGTTGTGAAAAATGGTCTATGTCTTTCGTTCCAGAGAAAATCTCCCTTAACGCGGATTCCGCGTTTTGTTGGCCTTCCACAAAATATAACAAAGAGAGAGGCTTTGATTTCAGCAGTAGACTCTCTCCTACAAAAGGAGGCAGTAGAGGTCATAGAGAATCCCAATTCAAAGGGATTCTACAGTCATCTTTTTCTTGTGCAGAAGCCAGACGGCTCGTACAGGCCGGTCATCGATCTCAGTTGGATAAACAAGCTAATAATTGCTCCAAGATTTATATGGAGACAATTCGGTGAGAGGAAGCATCCGAGTAAACGATTACGCCGCAAGTATAGATTTGAAGGACGCGTATTTTCACATCATGATTTATCTGGCTTTTCGGAAATACCTCCGTTTAGCGGTTCAGGGAAAGGTATACCAGTTCAGAGCAATGTGTTTTGGCCTGAACCTTGCTCCATGGGCGTTCACTCAGGTGATGAATGCGGTGATGAGCCATTTCAGAGCGCACTCGGCTTTAATGACGTCGGCATATCTGGACGACATTCTTCAAAGGTACGAAAATTTTCATGCTCTTCAAAGCGACGTTCAGAGTCTGCTATCGCTGCTACGATGCCTAGGTTTTATAATCAATGTCGACAAGTCTGATTTAATGCCGACGAGGTCGTTTGTTCATCTGGGAATGAGTTTCGATACTCTCAACAATCGGGTCAGTTTGCCGGTAGCAAGAGCAAAATTAGTTTCTCTTTACGCAAAATACTGCTTAAACGCACAAGTCATTACTGCAAGAGAGTTTATGCAGCTGTTAGGACTTTGCGTTGCCGCCGCAGAGTTAATTCCACTAGGTCTTTTGCGCACTCGTCCACTTCAAATTTATCTAATTTAAAATTGGAGCGTAAAAACGTCAGTTGTTGGACAGTCCGTTTGTTTTAACACAGTCAGTAAAACACAATCTTCAAATTTGGGCGGATATCCAGTGGTTATCCCGGGGAATACCGCTTCAGATTCACGAGCCATCATTCATAATCATGACGGACGCCAGTCAAGAGGGTTGGGGTGCTTCTCTGATTCTGGGCGATCAAGTGTGTCACGGTTTATGGGAGAGTCAGTTTCTTGTGTCCCATATAAACTACAAAGAAATGAGGGCAATTTGGTTAGCTCTAAATCATTAGCTCAGTCAAGTAATAAATTCACATGTTCAAATTCTGTCGGACAATTTAACAGAAGTAGCCTATATTCAGAATCAGGGAGGTACTCATTCCGTCCAGCTGTTGAATCTCACCGTAAAGATTCATCTTTTCTCTCAAGAGAATCAGATTCTGATATCGATTTGTCATATTTCAGGTCGTCTCAGTGTAATAGCAGACTCTCTATCGAGAAAGGATCGCCTGCTACCTTCAGAATGGATGTTGAAAAAATCTGTCTTCAATCAGATTTGCTTCCAGTGGGAACGTCCAATGATCAGTCTTTTTGCCACGAGTCTGAACAATCAGTTACAGACGTTTGTGTCTCCATGCCCGGACCCTCAGGCTTATGCAGTAGACGCTCTGTCAATTTCATGGAACGGGATAATAGGGTACGCTTACACTCCAGCTCCCCTCATTCAACAGATCTTGCTAAAGATAAAACAGTCTTCTTGCAAGATTCTACTGGTTGCAAGTCTGTCGGCTCACAGACTGCATAAATCTTCTCCGGGAACTTCTTTGGGACGTTCCACGAAAGTTACCACCCCTCTCCGGGATCTTCTGACACAGGGGAAACTCTGTCGGCTTCATCACAATCCGGAAGGCCTCAACCTTCACGTTTTTCCGTTGTGCGGTCCTTCTTGCACGGAAAACAGTTTTCCAGACGATCAATGGACGCAATTTCTAACTGTAGGAGGACCTCCTCTTCGTTAAATTATGAAGCGAAGTGGAAGGTTTTTGTTCATTGGTGTGAATCACAGGTGATTGACTTTTTTAACCCAACTATTCCTCAATTAGCTAACTTTTTTATTTATCTTTTTGATGAACAGCCAGTCACTATTCAGGACTATAGGTCTATGCTTTCTGACACCTATGCACACCAAGGGAAATTAAACATTGGGTCAGATTTATCTTTAAATAAATTAATGAGGAACTTCTCTGTGAATAGACCTCGTACCTTGAGACTAGTCCCTAAAGTGGAATTTAGCTTGGGTTCTTCTGAAACTTCAGGAAGCACCTTTTGAACCGTTAAATATTGTTGAGTTTAAATTTCTTACTTATAAAACGTTTTTTCTCTTAGCGTTTGATCAGCTGAAAGAGTTAGTGAGCTTCATGATTTGTCTGTTGAAGACTCATTATTGTAGTGTTGGTAATTCTATTACTCTCACTACGAAAGTGGGATTCTTAGCGAAGAATCAGGTTCCGGACAAACAGCCTAGTCCTATTCTTATTAAAGCATTACCGTCTTCAGGTGGTCAGAGACCTTTCTTGTGTCCAGTAAGAGTGCTTAGAATTTATAAGGAGCTTTCTAGTTTTATTAGAAGAGGTAGGAATGCTTTGTCTGTGAATAAGAGAATAGCTTATAAGATTTCAGCTCACAAAGTTAGAGCTTTAGCTTCTTATTGGGCTTACGCTAGTAGTACTTCTTTGAAGGATTTGATGCAAGCAGCTTACTGGACACAACAGACGACTTTTACCAAATTTTATTTTCGAGATTTAGAATCAATTTCGGATGATCTCAGATCTTTAGGACCGTTATCAGTAGCTCAGAATGTCGTCCATTCTAATTAGGATTTTCATTCTGCTCTAGCACTGTCTCCAGTCTGCTACCCTCTTCGTTTTGAAGTGCAGTTACTTTCAAAACAAGGGGAAGGGTTGGGGGGATGGTATTTCCAAATAGTCATCTGGCTTTATAGTGAAAAGTATGGACATACCTCCTTCAGTGATAGTATCCTGGGGTCGGTGCTATGGTAGTTTTAATGTGTAGCTTGGTATGGAGCAATATTTTTATACTGTACCAATGACCCAGACATAGCTGGTGCTAACTCTTAAAATATAGGGCCAAACACAAATTTTGCCCCCCAATCCCCAAAATTTGCATCTAAAACCAAAGAAAACATGTCCTGAAAGGCCCTCCACACTTCACCTCTACTGCGCATGCGCAGTGTCAAGGACGTTCCGAAATTGGCGCCATTAATCATTCTAAGTTTGGCCCTTCATCAGTTAACATCTGACTGATCTTTGTGCTTGTAAATCTCAGTTTAAATGATGCCAGACACATAAATATTAGTGAATTGGTGATTCTAAGGAGGATAGAGAAGGAGGAGAGGAAAAATGTGTGACAGAATATTATCAGGGCTGTAACTTAAAATTTTTTAATGAAATTATGTTAAGTTACCTATTTTCGAGGCAGCAGCCATTTTGTTGTCATTCTGATTATTTAGTTACACTGTTTTTTCAGTGTTTTCCTCTCTCCCTGTTCTTTAAGTCCCCCCTTGCTATTCTCCCATGCTTTTGGCATAGTTTTTGTAATTATTATTACTAAATTTTCTTGGGAGTTTTAGCTGAATAACAGAATGAATTCTGTTCTTTTCCCCATGTTTACGTCTTCACCTACGGGTGGTTAGGCGTTGTGTTCTGCATCTACCATCTGATGTTCTGCAGTTTCTTCCCTGGAAGTCTCTGTTTTGCATCAGATAGTGTATTTTTGGTAACTGATTTCGGGCCTGGGTGCCTGGAGTCTTATTTTAGTGTTTTTACACTCATTGTTTACATTTACAACAGCCCTCTGTGTGAGGGGGGGATTTCTGGAAAATAATATCTTGATGTTATTTTAATCATAACTAGATACATTATTATTGTTTGTAAGTGTTGAATAAATTGTTTAAAATATTTTTAAAATTTTTGTCCACACTTAGGCTTGGGATCCATTGGGGCTCAACGTTACTTTTCAGAAACTTGGGCTGTTCTGAAAAAATATTTTTTCAAAATATTTTGATTTCAATTATTTTTTCTATATTAATGGATCATATTATTATTATGAATTTTTATTGCCAGGGGTTAGTGCGAGTACCAGGACTTGTTTTCTTTTCACATTGAAAGGATATTGATCAATTGTAATAAGAGGAAGTCTTCCTCTGACTTTTATAATCATTCCATATGTGGTCAGTGTACTCGCATTAACTCCTGTTCTGTATCGTATGATTTCGATGACAATATGGGAAGCGTATGTCACGGTACGTTATTGGGGAATTGGACACTCCGGTCCTTTCCCCGCAGGGTCACTCTACTTTATCAATTTCTTTTTCAGACGATCAAGATTAGGGTGATGTATCTGTGATGTCTTCCAACAGTGTGCCTCCGTCGTCACAATTAGTGAAGGGCTAGCGGAAAAGTGCTCATGTAAATACGCCAATTGCCTAAGAGGACCCTAGTAGGTTCGACGGCCTTTGACGTCCACTAGCTCGCCCGGTGTAGCGTCCATTCACTGAATGGTTCGGCAGCCAGGTTCGTCCGTTGCGGTCTAGAAGGAATTTTGGGGTGATGCGAGCACTATAAATCAACCTAATGCACACCCAGTGATGGCGGATCGGAGGGAGAACGGAGGAAGCCTTTTAGTCCGGTTCATAGCTCGTTCTGGTCCATCCAGATGGCGAGCGAGAGAGGCCCCTCTCTCGTACAACAACATCTGGCCCCAGATGTTGTGGTATTAAATGTTTCGCATTCGGAGCATACGTCCGTCGCTCGGGACGCTCCGACATATAGTCAGTCCGGAGTAGACTGTCAATAAGGCTTCCTCATTCTCATGGTAGCGCACACGACCGCTCTTGGCTACGTGACCACGGATATCCAGTCAGCTTCGCCAGTCAGAGAATCATCGGCGACCAGGTCACACCATCCGGTAGCCAGGGACACGAGGCCTGCAGACTCCGGACGTTCGCATAGGAAGTGTGCGGGAGTCAACGTACACGGAGCTTCCGGCGGCAATGCATCGTAAGACCGCTACTGCACAGGCCTCGGGAATGGACGTGCTTTCCTAAATAGCACAGTTTATCGCAGCATCCCAGCATCAACTGAATCTGTCGCATATTTTTTATCCGACGATGCTGGGTCGGGACGCTCCGCGGAAGCGGGTACGGACGTCCGAAAATTTCATCCGGTCCGACGGGATACCGAAAGGGATTTGGAGGATTTCGAGCTTTCCCTTTCGGAACAACATATGCTGTTGTGTATGTCATCTGACTTGGTCTTCTACAGCTTCTTTCGTCGGACCAGATTGCTGCGATGCCGGATAAGAAACTGATAGCGTCGATGGACTTAGAAATTTTTGGTTCGGTTCAGGGACATCGTCCCTCAGTTCCGACATAGTCCAATAATGTCACACAAACTTTCGAATTATTGAACGACGCTATATATATTATTATTATATGCTTGCTATAACCAAGCATTTCTGGTTTCTTGTTCGCAAAGTTACGGAGATGTCTTTCAAAAGTGTGCCTCTGTCGTCATAGTTAATGAAGAGCTAGCGTCAATAAGTGCTCATGGAATATGTCTATCGCCTACGGAGTGACATTCGCTAGCTCACCCGGTGTAGCGTGCATTCATCGAATGGTTCGGCTGCCGGGTTCGTCCGTTGCGGTCTAGGAAGGAGATTTGGTTGATGCGAGCACTTTAATTACTTTAGTACTCACCCAGTGACGGCAGATTGAGGACAGATCGGAGGAAGCCTGTTAGTCCGGTTCCTGGCTTGTCCAGGTCCGTCCGGGCTGTGAGCAAGAGAGGTCCCTCTCTTGTCCAACAACATAGGGGACCGCATGTTGTGGTTCTGATATTTTACATTCGGAGCATATGTCTGTCGGTCGGGACGCTCCGTTATATTGACAGTCCGAGAGACTGTCCATAATGCTTCCTCATCCTCACAGCAGGGCACACGACCGCACATTGGCTACGTGACCTCGAGTATCCGATCAGTTTCGTCATTCAGTGATTCCACGGCGAATAGGTCGCGCCATCCGGTAGCCAAGGGACACGAGGCCTGTACACTCCGTTCGCTCGCATATTCGTAGTATGCACGGGGTAATGATCACGGAGCTTCCAGCGGCAATGCATTGTAGGACCGCTTCTCCTCTGGCCTCAGTGACGGACGTGCTATCCGAGTTAGCACAGTTGTTTCGCAGCATCCCAGCAATTGACAGTTTCTTGGTCGAATCAGGAATTATCCGACGGCGCTGGGTCGGTGCGGTCCGCGGTTGCATCAGGTACGGACGACCGAACGCTTTATAGGGTCCGACAGGATGGCGAAAGGGATTCGAAAGATTTCGAGTTTTCCCTTTTGTAGTATCGGAAGCTGCCATTCATATCTTCTGGCATTATCTTTCAGTGATTGTTATTTCGGACTACATTGCTGCGATGTTGGATAAGAGACTTATAGCATCATTGGACTCGGAATTTTTGATCGGTTCGGGGACATTGTCCCTGACTTACCGACGCAGTCCAATAATTTCATTACAACATGTGTTTTATTTTTCGACGCTATATGCATACAAGCCTGCTACCAAGCATGATAGTTTAGTTTCTTGTCCGCGTTGCTCATTTCTGCCGTTTTATCATTTATACGAATAGTTTATTTTGGCAGTGCAGGGCATACCGAGAGTTCATATGCGTCTAGACGGTGTGTGGTTAAAGACTGGAAATATTCTTTTTCGCCGTCTATGTCTTTTCCAACTTCAATGTTGGAAACGACAATAATGTCTAGTAGACTTAACTTAGACGCTTTGTCATACGTGAGGCGTTATCATTACGTCTTCAAGAAAAGATTTACGGGATATTATTCTCAATGTAATTTCTTTTGAGGGCAGTAGTTTGTTCACGTATAACTCCGCCCTTCAGTGGCTGATTGGAGTTGGTTAGACGTGACGCAGCCCTAGCTACATCCACGAGCGTGGATAATAAGGTTAAGAACTCTCTCAGGGTCGCTTCGTTCTCGGAGAAGCTTCTCTTCGACGGCAACTTTTTGGCAATCCATGAATTGCTCGATTTACACGTTCTCTTGTCTATCTAGTGTTACAAGAGATTCAGACTGGGGCAAACATTCGGTGGTTGACTCAGAGAGTGCCACTGCAGTTGCCGGACCCGAGTGTTGCTGTTATGACGGTTGCCAGTCAAACAGATTGGGATATAATACTGATCCCAACGGATTCGAAGTGCCAGGGTCTTTGGGTTCCGCAGTCTCTTAGCAACCAATTATCTTCCGCGGAATAATGTTTTTTAGGCTTGCTTTATGTCATTGCATGAACATTATTCAGAAACGCATGCCCAAATCCTGTCCGTTAATTCGACAGTAGTGGCGTATCACCGGAACCAGGGAGGCACTCTTTCGTTTCCGTTATTCAATTTAATGGAAAGAATCCGCCTGTTGGTTATAGTACACCAAGTTCTGTTTTGGTCCGTCATATTCCAGGTCGTCTGATTGTTTTACCGGACTCCCGTTCACTTAGGGGTCGCTTGTTGCTGTCAGAATGGACTCTCAACAAACAAGTATTCAATCAGATTTGCTATCTATGGGAGCGCCCAATGATGATTTATTTACGACACAGCTTGCTAATCAATTGCAGACGTATGTGTTGGCTTGTCCGGATCTCTGAGCTAATGTTGTTAACGCTCTATTGATCTATAGGACGGAATGATAGGATACGCGTATCCTCCGGCGCTGTTGTTTCAGCAGGTATTGCTAAGATAAACAACCACAATACATTTCTGTTGATAGCATCTCTATCTTCACAGAGACCATGGGTAATTTACTCTGTTGTCTACTGTGGGACTTAACGTGAAATCTTCCTCAATGTGAGGATCTTTTTTCACTGGGTAAATCGTGTCATCTTTATCACAACCCGCAAGGTCGCAACCTTCATGTATTCCGTTGTGTGGTCCGTATTGCATTGTAAGCATTGTACTGGACGAGCTTTGGACGCGATTTCTTACTATAGGAGATCCTCTTCTTCGCTATTCTATGCGGCTAAAGTGGAGGCTCTTCCATCGTTGGTGTAGGGATCATTATGTTCCTATTGTTGATCCCTCCATACTACTCATTGCAATTTTTTAGTATACTTGTTTCACAAGATCTACTGCAGCCTGTTATTATTAAGGTTATAGGTTTATGTTATCTCATACCTCTGCACTCTATGATAGTTTACAATTGAGTCTTATGTCTCTTTATCTAAGTCAGTTAGTAACTTTTCGATAAATAGACTTAGAATCATTAGATTAAATTTCTATACGGAATTTAACTTCGGTTCTTAATTAGCTAAGTAATCATTTGAGCCTCTGGAAACAGTAGTTTTCAAATTCTGACCTTTTAGACAGTAATTCTGTTGGTTTCTCTTTTACTGAAGAGTTAGTGAGTTTCATGCTCTATCGATGGATGATTTTCACTTTCGTAGTTTCGGAATCACTACTTCCGTTACTATTTAGGTTGGATTTTTGCATAAGAGTTAGGCTCCTAATATCCGGATCCTATTGTTATTAAGGTCCTTCCGTCTTCGTACGGGCATAGGCCTTTACTCTTTCCGGTTAGAGTTTATGTATTTATAAACAGATATCTGTTTATTACTATGGGCGTAAGCTTCTTCTGTCTTTGATGCCTAGTAGAAGGACGTTACGCTCCATTCTATTGTTAATGGATTCTATTAACTATCGGTACTGCTTATGGTATATCATTGACTCAGCAGTTGTGCTTAAGATTTCGGCTCATGAAGTAAGAGTTCTTCTACAACTTGGGCTTACATTAATAGTGTCGCTATTATAGATTTTTGAAGGCTGCTCATTGCGCTCAGCCATCCACATTCATGAATTTTTATCTCAGAAATATTGAGTCCATTTCTGGAGGCCTCTATTGTTAGGTCTATTATCTACTGCTCAGAATGTCATTCACTTAACAGTTGCTACTATAGCTAGATAGGCTGTCTGTTTCGGCAGTGTCTCCGTTCTGCTGCCCTCTTCGCTCTGGGCTATTTGACCCAGGGCAAGAAAAAGTGGGGGGGGGGGGGGAGGGTGTTCCCTTGGGTCACCTGTTTTACTATGAAAACAAGGGGATACCTCCTCCGGAGTTAGTAATTCTGAGCTGTTATTGGGATGGTTGTTTAGTGAGAAGTTTGTTTTAAAAATTCATTCAAGTCTTAGTTTTTAAAGTATAGCTTTTGAATATTGCATATGTCAACGGGCATGATTATGCAATCCTCAGACACTTTTAAGGAGTATAAGAGTCTCTATTCTCCAGACTTACTTTATTTATTGGCTTACTTTAAAAATTATTAGTATAAGGATTATATTGGATATTGATAGAGTACATGGATGTATGAAGCTCAATTTTGGAAGGTGTTGTATCTTTCTAATTTATCATAAATAAGAAAGATACATGTAAGGCCTATTGCTTCTTTTTCCCTACAGGGGATGACTCTATTTTATATTATTGAGCGTATTCCATTTTGCTCTATGTCCTTGGCCCTCCAGCCTTTTTACTATTCAGCTATGTCTGGGTCATTGGTACAGTATAAAAATGTTAAAAAATTTATAGTAATTTCTATATTTTTTATACTTACCAATGACCCAGACGGGGATGGCCCTCCCAGGAGTTGGGAACTCTTGCCTCCCCGCTGAGTACATAGCGCTTACCAGGCACTGGTTATTAGAATGATTAATGGCGCCAATTTCGGAACGTCCTTGACACTGCGCATGCGCAGTAGAGGTGAAGTGTGGAGGGCCTTTCAGGACATGTTTTCTTTGGTTTTAGATGCAAATTTTGGGGATTGGGGGGCAAAATTTGTGTTTGGCCCTATATTTTAAGAGTTAGCACCAGCTATGTCTGGGTCATTGGTAAGTATAAAAAATATAGAAATTACTATAAATTTTTTAACTTTCAATGTATTATATGCTTTTAATGTGTAGTTCGATGTGAAGCGTTATTGTATATGTCATGTGTCAAGACGAGCTTTACTATACAATACTCGGACACTTTTAATGATTTATAAATAGTCTCATTTCTCTGGACTTCTTTATATTTCGCCTTCCTTTATCAAATTAGCATAATGGGTTATGCTAGGCCTTAAATAGAGTTACACCTATATTTTCATTGTTTTTTCTGAAATAGGAGCAATGAATATCAAATATTAGGCCCGCCTGCCTGTTTACTATTCTCAGCTAGTCTGGGCCATTGGTATAGTGGAAAAATTTGAAAAATTTATACCAATTTTAATATTTTTAATACTTACCAATGGCCCAGGCACGGGTGGCCCTCTCTGGAGTAGACACTCCTTCCTCCCCGCTGAGTTGTATTACATTTCTTAATAACATTTAACAGGCACAACAATAAGAATGACAAGGTGGCGTAGCCTATTGTTGTCCTTGACAACAAGTTGCGCATTGCGCAAAAGTATGGAGGACCATACTGGTCTTCTCGTTTTTAAGTTTTTTGGCAAATTTTGGGGGTTTAGGGGATTCAAAATTTGTGTTTGGCCCTGGTAATAAATTGGGTTGCACCAGCTAGTCTGGGCCCTTGGTAAGTATTAAAAATATTAAAACTGGTATAAATTTTTCATTTTTCGACCAGATTTTATGCTTCATCAGTAAGTGATCGGCGGGGGAGGATGGGTCCAGTTGACGGACCCTCAGCTGTCATAGCAGAAACCCTGACAATAGGTCTATTTCGAGAATGATTCAGATAAGCACCAACTTGAGAAGTCATTTTTTTTGGTATTGAGGGTGGCAAATATAGAATTTAACAAGCAGTTAAGTGTGTAACCACATCAGCTGGAATAATAATATAACCATTGTCGAAAGTCATTTTGCAAACTATTTTCAAATGTTTTAAACATTGTTAAGCCTCTGCCCCTCCCTGATTCTTGGCCTCTGCAACTTTTCCCAAACCCTGGTCTATTTTTTTGATGGCCTAAGGTTCTTTGATTTACTTTGGTAACAAAATTAAGCGATATAACACGGGAGGTAGGTGATACATTTTAACTACTGTTCGGTATTAGTATCGAGCCAAAACTGATTTATCATGCCAAGAGAATTTCAATGTACATGTACCAAAATTTGGATATGGAATATCCCTGACATTAGTTAAAAAATAAAGCTGCAAACGATAGAACATTACATGCAATTACTGACAAGAAGAGCCCATGGCCTATGTATTCCTGAAGGCATTTGCCAACCTGTCATTTGATTTAACATAAAAGCTTGAGAAAAAATACCCAGGGGGTATTTTCTCTCAGCATTTTTGTTACATCAAATGACGAGTTTCGAGTGGCCATGTTTCTTTCAACATTTTGACAATTCTTTGCTGTAAATGATGACCTCCAGCTGGACATTATACAAAAAATATCATCCATTATTAACCCTTAAGTCCTCAGATTAATTTTAAAGTATTTATGGCCTTTTTCTGCTTACAAAGTTATTGATGACTTGGCAGTGGTTCTACATTACTGCTGGCTGCCTATACAGGCAGCCAGCAGTGATGTAGAACCACTGCCAGGGAAAATTCAGTCTACACACAAGAGTAATAAAAAAGATTACACAAGGGAGCACCTGCTTCAATGCAATATAAAAGTGGCGGTTTGGGGCTATATGGGGGCTTAAGGGTTAATATTGGTGTGTGTACAAGTATGTTATTGACACCAAATACTGTACCGATACATATTATAGATTATCAGGATAATGTGCATGTCCTGTGATTTGTATCAGATTCGAGGTGGTGTCCAGAATGGGATCTCAACGAGCCGACTTTGCCGGGGAGTTGTGATCCCATTCTGGACACCACCAAGAATCTGATGCAAATCACAGGACATGCACATTATCATGATAATTAATTTATCTAATAATTCTGTCACATAAACATATCAAATCTTAAATTATTAATACAGTTTTGGGACATAATGTTGGGCGAGAAAAAGTTTTAAAAACCCATATTTTATGGAACAATATTGTTGTGCACTTTAACAAACAATGAGTAACGCGGCGGTCGCCGCAAATATTCAAACTCGCGTTGTAAAATTATTCACTCTAAATGTTTCTTCCTATGATGATATGCTTGAATTTACAACTGTGCAATGTTTAATTGTGCAGTTTCTATTTATAGTGGAGGTGGGTGGATCATTTGCTATTAATATTTCTGTCGCTAATTATAAGGAATTGTGTTTGGTTTTGTAAGCGATCATCTGAGTCGATCACTGATACGCATATCGAATTCATTCATACGCCTGTCATGATAGCCTGTCACACTTCCGGAAACGAGTCGTCTATATGATACGGAATCAGAATAAGTCGTCTTTATGATACGGAATCGGAACACATTATTTGATACGTACCGTTTCTCGTGGTTTTCAGGCCAAAATCTATATGATTGTTACATAAAAAGGTAAATCATTCTAAAAATACCGATACTAAAACTGAACTTGAAATTTCAATACCACCCAGCTCTAACTAACAAATTGTTGGAAAGGGCAGAGTATATTCAATGGTGTATTACATCACACCATCTCAGTTCCTCAGTGAAAGAAACCCAGAAAATAAGCTTCAGTGCTCTAAATTGTGCATCTCAAGTTGTGATCTACCTTTGCAATAACATGCATTTGTTTGTTTGTTGGTTTCAATGCTCATTCCACAGCCACACTCAAATGGCGTTAGACAATTTTACAGGTGGACAAAACAAGAGAGAACTGTTGAGTAGTGGCAAGTAACTTTGACTCTCCAACTCATCAGTTAGAAGCAGGATTAGTCTTTTGGTTGAAGACAAGTGTACCACTTATAGAATGTATCCCTTAGTGCACTCACCGCCATGCTGTCACCAAGGCAGCTGGGATTGGGTGTCTTGTCCAAGGGCACAGTGCAGATGACGATCGTCAGGATTGAATTGAACAACTTTTTGATCTGTCCAGAACACTATAACCATTTTGCCACCCATGCAACTCCCATGCTAACAAGAGTAAACATTTTGACATTACACTTTCTGGCCTGACATTCTTAAAAATGCAGGAGGGCTAAAAATCACTCCCCTTGCATGGCCTAGGGGAGCGATTAGCTCTCCTTAAGCTCACAAAAGCTAAAAGTGGCAAAATGAAGTTTTACTATTAATGAATTCTGCTTTGTGGGCTTTGTACATTTTATTTAGTGTTGCTAACAAGGTAGTCTCTGTGAGACGGCTACACTGCCCCTCCCACACCTCTGGGCCTCAGCAAGACCTGGAGGTGTGGGGGAGGCAGTGTGGCCGTCTTACAGAGAGCACTAACATAGCAGAGATCTGAAAAGATATGGGTTTTTATTTTCTAATGCCAGACAGGCTAGTGTTCACCCTCCTTAATTTTTTTAAGGTGAGCAGTAGGCGAGGGAATAAATCGCTCTCCTGAAAATGCTAGGTCTGCAGTTTACACTACAATGCCATTCTCTTGCTTTGAAGTCTCCCCCCATCCACCCCCAAAAAAAGAGTTGCATGAATGTAAAAAAAAAAAAAAATGCCATTTTTTTTCCTGTGGCGACCATGTCAAAACCGTACAGGTTTGCATTTATGTTTTACATTTAAGTTTTACATGATGCAGCCAATGCCTTATATGACTGAGACAGGGAACACTATGATGACCAATAACATATTGAAGAGTTATGATGTTGAATAAATTTTTCAATAGCAACAAACACATTATAAGTCTTTTTTGTTAAAATTTTAATTGCATCAAATCATTTTGATCCTTTTCACTTGTTGTTGTGACTTTTGTACACTAAGTGTTATCCATCATTGGAACTTATCATCAGGTAGTCCTCCCTCCTTACTTCAATCTACAAAACAAATATGGAAAGCATTATAAATTTACTCAGTTTTCTGAACTCCAACCCAGGGAGCCCAACATCACAACTAGCCTTGAATGACACATTCTTTATAATATTTTTAATACACAGACAATATCTCGTGTTTTTGAATGGATACCGCTGGCAGGTTTCATGCATCAATTTATGTTGAATTATTGCTGGAAATGATCGGTATCCACTCAAAAACACTAGATTTTCTTTTCATTATATGTTTTTTAGGACAAATTGATCATTTCCAGTGATAATTTCACTTGTATTCAGCTGAAGTGATGCTTTGAAAGCTGCCATTTCGATTGATACCGTAAAAGTGAAAATTTCTATATCTTCACAGGATACGATTTCTATCCGCAATTTTTTCGATAATCTATTGTTTAGTGTATAATGAAACTCAATATCTGCAAACAGCATTTGCCTATGCATTCTCTAACGGCACCCAAATGCATCACCAGTGCACAAAAACTGCATTCGCCAAGCATTCACCAATGTACTTGTTACCAGCATTTGCTAGTGCACCATATGTGCATGCACCAGTGGCATTCGTGCATGCCATATGCTCTCTTATTATAACCAATGCAAACATCAAAAAACAAAAATTTAATGGTTTATGTCTGATATTTTACCCAAGTTAATAAAATTTATAAATTTATCCCTTGAGTGCAACAAGGCTTTGCAATGCTTTAGCATTGCAAAGCCTTCTTGCACTCAAGAGATGAAATACACCACCACCCATGCTGTTCTGGACTGTAGATAAGTTCAGTACAAAGAAATAATTACAAAAAATAAAATATAAAAACAAAACATCCCGCCCGCTGGCCCGGCCGGCCGGCCGGCCGGCCCGCCACTTGCAGTTTTACAAAAAATGGCCTGAGAAACAGAACATCTACTTTAGGTTTAGGAGGCCTTAATTATATTTGTTTTTGCCCCTGATGAGTTCTACTAAGAATGAGACCAATTAGATGCTTATACAGGATAATACCACCATAAGTACTCTCTCAGATTTTTTAGTCAGTTGTTTTTAAAGTTGCATTTATGCCTCCAAAATCTTTCAGCACAACAGAATTTAATGTTTTGTGTTTTCTTTCAGGTTTTGATAGCGGTGGAAAAAGACAAACACAGGTTGAAAACAAAAAAAGTCGTTTTGCAGCTCCTCCTTCACTGACTGATTTTATTGAAAGTAACCTTACCCGATGAAGTGATGGGGATTTTGAATCTTTTTATTGTATTTAAAATATTATTGATTTGTTTTGTGATTTTCCAATATTTTTTTGATTGGTTGATCATGGGTGTGTACCATCAAATTTAACTAGATTTTCCTCAACTAAAACTTTTGAAAGATAGAACATTGTTGCCTTTTTTTTGTACGAGGAGAAATGATGATCAGAGTCTGACAAAATAAGTTGTTGCTGATTTTTTTGTTTGTTCTTTACAGGATAGCTACCATGCTTTCTGTTCACCAGTCTAATTCTGTTCAGAATTCAACATTGTTTTTGGCTGTTTGTTTACCCACTTTTCATGGAGTTTGCAAACAGACGACTGTTGATACAATGTGATGTTTCTTCACTCGCAAAGGTCAGGCCTTAAAATTTGTTTTGATTCACGAGAATCAGTTTCAATTCTCCTGAGCTCCTATTGCGAGAATCAAATTTCAGTTCTTAAATATTTTGAATTTGAGAATACTGTTATACCTCTGTGAGTGCAACATGTACAGATGCCATAGTAAAAGGCAAACGTCATATTTTTTAAGAGAGTTTACCCTTTAAGGACCCAGTTTCCATTTTGTCAAGTTTCTCATACATGTGCATGAAGAACACATGTTTCAACATACAGGCTTTTAGTGGTCTAGCAGATAGAAATCACACAATATGGTGGTACATGTTGTAGTGGCGTCTAGGGAAGTCTTGGCTGCCTGTATAGGCAGCCAAGACTTCCCCAGACACAACTGCTGAGTGAAGTTTTGTTATCTCATTATGAGAGGACAAAGACAGAGCATTCTCCTGGTTTTTTAAAGCCATTTTCAGAATTTATGACCAGAATCAAATGAAAATATTGCGTGAATCAAAGTTGATTCTCATTGTTTTCCTTGCATGAATCATTTGTGCGAATCGAATTGGATTCGCGCATGAATTTTAAGCCCTGAAAATATACAGACATTTGTTGTGCTCCAGTGATAGATATTCCACTCAAGAAGTATTTAATTCACCTTGAAAACATCAAGATATTAACACATTTAGTGGTACTATGTGGCATAATTATAAAACTTAAGGTGTTGTGAGACTTCATTCATAATGATAATGTCATCAAATCACGTCTTGATTACGCAACACAGGCAACATTTCTTGCATTGATTCTGAGTCAATGAATATTTCTGGTTGTTTTTAAATTAAATCGTCTGAAATATTTCAGTTGGAGAAGTGATCCAAAGGTTCACTTTTATGCCCAACTTAACTGGTAGAGTGCTGGAAGCCCATATTTGGGCTTTGCTCTGAAGTGTCAGTACCAGCACTTAAAGGCTTCATATTTTGTGGATGTTGTTCATACCACCTTTGAAGTGAAATTATTTAGTCTGATAGGATTTGCCTTGTTACAATTTATGGGAGAGTGTCTATTGGCATGTCTCTCGGTGTGCCTATTGGCACTCTCCCATAAATTGTAACAAGGCAAACATATGTGAACAAATTTTGATGACCAAAAATAATTCAGCACTCTACCAGTTAATTAAATATTCCAGACATTTTAATCTAAACATGGTCAATGGACTTTTTAATAGAGCTGAAACGGTTAAAGGATTATCTTGATTGATCAATCACAGGGATTAACCTTGGTTACTGATTAATCACTTGCCCTAATAGGTAGTTGAATAATTGCCGTATCATTGATGATTTACAGCATTAACCCTTTACCCAACATAACTGAAAAAATAGTCGGCACTATATACAAAAATCTCCATTCAGATTTTTATTTTGTTTTCAATTTTTGTGTCAAAAACATAGCTTAGGACCCCGCATTGGAATGAGCTTCTTCCAATGAGAGGTCATAAGCTATATTTTTGAGACAAAAATTGAAATATTTTAGTAAATTCAAGAATTAGTTTAAGTATCATCTGCTACCCGCATTGGTTAAAGGGTTAAGAATGACCATTTCCAGCTACTGATTCAGTATAATGATCATGCAAGTGAATAAGTATGTCAGCATGTAACTTGCATGCTTTACTCTGTCTCATATAACAATGTTTGCCTGTTTTGGAGCAAGTTTATTCCTTTGTTAACCCTTTACCCAACGCATACGATTTCAAAATTTATTATTTTAAATATCATTTTTTAAATTTTTTCCAAATATTTCAACAAAACCATATCATGTGACCCCTCTTTGGAACGAGCTCGTTCCAAAGAGGGGTCACATGATGCGGTTTTGTTGAAATTTTTTGAAAAGTAATATTTTTTCAGCTGCTGAATTTGCATATTACGCAGACGGCTGCAGGCGATTCGTTGGGTAAAGAGTTAACCCATATAACACAGTAGTTCATAAGTAAGGGTTAATCAATCAATTAATTGTTTGATCGATCAATATGTTGATCATTGGATAATCGATTAGTCATTGAACCATTTCAACTCTACTATTGGAAGAGTTAGACTGGTTTCAGGCTATAACAGCATTGAATTCCTTACAGATTTAGACTAGTGACTTGAGAGCTTGGGTAGCCATGTGTCCTTTAAACTACTTAAATTAACCAAATTTGGAATCTTTTTGTTGTATTTATAATATTAATGATTTGTTTTATGTTTTTTCCAATATTTTGGGATTGGTTGATCATGGATGTGGATCATGGAGTGTAACCCGATTTTCTAAAACGTAGACTTTTGAAAGATAGGACATGGCTGATAATGTCACCTTTGTAAAATATGAAATGATGATTAACATCTTAACAAAATAAGTTGTTACTGATCCATTTTTAGTCTTTGATAGGGTAGGTACGTGTCCTTGAATTAACCCTCTCTTATTTTATACAACTTGTGGGTGACGTGAAGAATTGAATTTGTATTGAATATCATTACTAAAAAACATTTTTTTGTCTCCAAAAACTCTCATTGGGGTCATTGAGCTTGATTAGTCTTTCTCAGATGTAGCTAATAACTACCAAATGGAAGGAACGTTTTTTTTAGCTCATTCCTTTGAGTGGTAAGTCGGTATTGATGGAGGAAGAAATCAAGTAAACTTGTGTTGGCCAATTTTTAAAGTAAAAATGAAGAAAATCCCCAAGTTGGTCTGTTTTACAAATCAATTTTTTACCAGTCTGGCTTTGTATTTCAAAATAGTGAGATATACGTATTATAACTACAGTGGATTGATCTGCTCACAGTATCACATCAAGTTCATGAAGTGAGATAGCTGGATCAAATGAGCAGCTTGACCCAAGTTTGATTCAGCCATCTCAACTTGTCAATAAGGAAGATTATATGTCGTTGAAGCTGGCTTTGTGATTTAATTGCAACATCATCACTTCCTGTGCATGTGTGATTCCCAGAAAACCAAGTTTATCAAGGGCATGTGGAGGAAGAATTGACCGAGAAGATTCGGCCCAGCCGAATCTTCTCAACCAAATCTTCTTCCATGTCCTGATTTTTTTGTGATTGTTGTTTGGTGCTGAAAAATTATATGCAACCAACAGGGTTATTCTGTTCACCGGTACTTCATAAGACGAGTGCACTGTATCCAAAGGCACATGAACAGTTGAATCCTGTTTAATCTTAACCCTTTACTCAACATAATGGCCATGTCTAGTCAGCGTCCAGGTGAGAACCCTGGGCAGTGAAGCAGTGATTGTTTACTGTGGTAAATAAGCTATCTTGTACTGGTAAAGTAGGATCCGATAACCAATGCCTGGGGTGGAATTCTTCTAAAATGTGCAACATGGGTATAAACGATTGTCTGGACTTTATGTCCATTTTGTGATCACAATTAGCCTTTATGCAGAAATATGCGATCTTAAACACCAATAAATAAATAAATATTTAAAATAAATAAATAATATCTGGTCATCTCTTTAAACAAAAAAATTGCCATTCAGATTTTATTATTTATTTTAAATTTTCTGCCTCAGAAACATTGCTTATGACCCCCTCATTGGAACAAGCTCCATGAGCTTGTTCCAGTGAGGGGTCATAAGCTATATTTAAACAAAAAATGAAACTTTTTTAGTTATTCAAGAAACCTTTTTGAAAATGTTGTATTTGAGTCTCGTTAGTTAACCCTTTACCTAACGAATCGCTTGCATCTGTCGGCGTAATATGCAAGCAAATTCAGCAGTTGAAAAATATTTTTCAAAAAATTTTATCAAAACCATATCGTGACCCCTCGTTGGAACGAGTTTTGTTGAAATTTTTTGAAAAAATGATATTTAAAATCATAATTTTTGATATCGTCTGTGGGAGCGCGGTGGCTCAGTAGGTAGAGGTGCAGGCTGCAAGCCGAGAAGTCCTCGGTTCGAATCCCACCTGCAGCAACCACGTTGTGTCTTTGGGCAAGACACTTCATCTCCATGTACGCATGTCTTCAACCAATCTAACCCTGCCTGTGCTGCAGTGTGGAGTTACGATGTTGGGGAGCTGGCAGCTGCTCTTCGTTGCTCAGTGGTTCTCTCTGGGTATTCCGGCTTCCTCCACCCGTAAAACTGTCACGGTCATGATTAGCCATTGTGCACAAATATGTGACCTTGAACATCAATAAATAAATAATAGATATTGTCTGCATAAAGGGTTAACTTATTGCCTTTCTGTTACTGGATATTTCTGCCAGGGCAGAATACGCTTGGTGCTAATAGATATACAGACCGGTATGAGTAGCATCACTCAACTATCTAGTCAAATTTGTGTCACTCTCTACATTGACTTTGCCCTACATGTAACATTGGCATCTCAATCACAGGTGCCCTCAAAAACAAAATGCTTTCAGGTAACAATCAATGCAAAGTCAGTTTCACAACCAGTTTTTTTCTCTCACTGAAAGTGCCATGTCAAACATAAACCTATATAATAATTAGAAAATCATAGGGCTCTCCTAATATCAAATTTTTGTTAAATCGAATCTTGAATCAGAGCTCAAGGAGGATGTTGAATTAAATCGAATCCTGAATCAAAACTGTAATTATATGTTGTTGACTTCTTTGAGACCAAAGATGGTTTGTACAATCTCTCACGCAAGCCTGAGTGACCTAGAAACATACCACAGCATCACATTCCAAGGTTATGACCATAAATAACATTCATTTTAGTGAAAACACTGTCGAAACATAATCATGAATGTAGACAAGCAAGATTTTTGTACATAGTATTGATAATTCAAAATGGGAGAATGAAGAGAGATTTGCATTTACTGTAAACGATCTACCAATGTTCCATTTGTTTTTTGAATAGGCCTGGAAAAGTAAAAAATCTGTTTCTCAGCCCCTCTCACATGGTCTTTTTGGCTGCAGCATGCTCTTTTTTATAACCAATGCAAACTTAAAAAATAAAACTTACAGTACAGTCGCTGTCCACTATTATGATCCCCTGTGGTTCTGGAGGTGGGATGGGGAAATCTCACCCGAGGGGCAAGATATTTGAACCAGACCCGAAGCTTGCTGAGGGTCTGGTTCAAATATCTTGCTCCGAGGGCGCGATTTCCCCATTCCCACCTTCAGACTCATCAAGGATGATTTCTTCTTCCCCCACACGAGGATTACGTCATTGTAGATAATTGGCAGTCACGTGCTGACATACCCAATTTATCAAGTCGTAGTCCTTTAGAAAAATGAACAATTTCATCGGAAAGATCGTACAAAAGTTAGGTATATACCATAGGTATATACTAAAAAATTGATTTGTAACACTGTCCATTATGGGGTTAATGAATTTGCACACGTCAAACTCTAATGTAAAGGGCATTGTGAGATTATTGATCGATCGATAAATTCGCGCAGTGATATTATTAAATCTGCAGAGAACGAGGGGTTGAAACAAATCAACATTGTTGATTTTGAATAGCACATGGATTACATGCTGGAAATCGTGAAGCCATTTTGTTTATTTACAATTGTGCAGACGATGATGAAATAGTTCCGGCAACCTAATAAAATATGCAAATGAGTATGTCACGTTGGGTGGGTGGGATAGAAATATCCCACCCTGTTGTCGGGTCACGCGTATGTTTCCTGTATAGTGGGGGAAGAATGTTCATATTCCACCTGTGGGCAGTGATGTCTACGCATGCGTTTACCAGGTAATAAAAATCATCATCAGCAAAATTTTAATTTATGAAGCACCAGGTTGTACTCGGTGCTTCATTAATTAAATTTTTTATGATTATTCCTATAATTAATGTTTGGAATCTAATATTATTGTGTCCGTGGAAATATTGCCCACCCGTGGAAAGTGCCCAGTCCATGGCGGCCGTACTGTAAATGGTTGATTTTTTACTGAAGTTAATAAAGTTGATAAATTTGTCCCTTGAGTGTAAGAAGGCTTCACAGTGCTGTAGTATTGCGAATCCTTCTTGTGCTCAAGGGATGAAATACACCACAATCCATGCTATTCGGTAGATTTTGAGGCCTAAAACATAAAACACACCAAGAACATGAACGTTTGATAAAGAAATAATTACAAAAATAAGAAATAAAATAAAAACCTGCCTGTCCACATGCAATTTTACAAAAAATGGCCTGAGAAACAGAAGATCTACTTTGTAGGGCCTTACCATAATTTATGATGTGTATTTAAGTTGCAGACTTGTGGATAGGGTAGTAGAAGAACAGATGCTAAACTGCTAGAGTGCTAAAGTATTTTGGACCATAGAAATTTGTTCATGCGTTATTGGCTTGTTACAATTTATGGGAGAGTGCCTATTGGCACTCTCCCATAAACTGTAACAAGGCAAACTATATGGACTAAATACTTTTACTTAAAAAATAATGCAAAGCTCATCAACAAAATGTGAAGCCCTTGAGATATGGCTACTGCACTTCTGACTAAAACCCAAATATGGGCTTCCAGCACCCTACCAGTTAAATGCTCTGTGTAACATGCACAGTGTTGCTGACATCTGGACATGGATTTTTTTATGCACAGAAGTTGTGACAACAGCCCCAGATGTTGCATGCAGCATTTATCTCTCTTTCTACTTGCACATCCATCATTCTTCACGAAGATATGATGTGCTTTGGTATGGTGCTCGTCAACTTGCTTATGAACGTGGTTCTTAAGCCACCCAAAAAATTCCACAATTTTGAATTCTCAAAGATCAGACTGATATTGAATCGTATCATGAACTTTGCAGGGACCAAGAAAATCTGTACTTTTTTCTTAGACACAGAAATCATTTCACTTGTGATGATAAAAATAACATGTTTTTAGCATGTTTTTGTTCCCTCTGTGAAAATATGTTATATTTTTATACTGTACCAATGACCCAGACATAGCTGGTGCTAACTCTTAAAATATAGGGCCAAACACAAATTTTGCCCCCCAATCCCCAAAATTTGCATCTAAAACTAAAGAAAACATGTCCTGAAAGGCCCTCCACACTTCGCCCCTACTGCGCATGCGCAGTGTCAAGGACGTTCCGAAATTTGCGCCATTAATCATTCTAAGTTTGGCCCTTCATCAGTTAACATCTGACTGATCTTTGTGCTTTTAAATCTCAGTTTAAATGATGCCAGACACATAAATATTAGTGAAATGGTGATTCTAAGGAGGATAGAGAAGGAGGAGAGGAAAAGAATGTGTGACAGAATATTATCAGGGCTGTAACTTAAAATTTTTTAATGAAATTATGTTAAGTTACCTATTTTCAAGGCAGCAGCCATTTTGTTGTCATTCTGATTATTTAGTTACACTGTTTTTTCAAGTGTTTTCCTCTCTCCCTGTCCTTTAAGTTCCCCCTTGCTATTCTCCCATGCTTTTGGCATAGTTTCTGTAATTATTATTACTAAAATTTCTTGGGAGTTTTAGCTGAATAACAGAATGAATTCTGTTCTTTCCCCATGTTTACGTCTTCACCTACGGGTGGTTAGGCGTTGTGTTCTGCATCTACCATCTGATGTTCTGCAGTTTCTTCCCTGGAAGTCTCTGTTTTGCATCAGATAGTGTATTTTTGGTAACTGATTTCGGGCCTGGGTGCCTGGAGTCTTATTTTAGTGTTTTTACACTCATTGTTTACATTTACAACAGCCCTCTGTGTGAGGGGGGGGATTTCTAAATAATAATATCTTTATGTTATTTTAATCATAACTAGATACATTATTATTGTTCGTAAGTGTTGAATAAATTGTTTAAAATATTTTTAAAATTTTTGTCCACACTTAGGCTTGGGATCCATTGGGGCTCAACGTTACTTTTCAGAAACTTGGGCTGTTCTGAAAAAATATTTTTTCAAAATATTTTGATTTCAATTATTTTTTCTATATTAATGGATCATATTATTATTATGTATTTTGATTGCCAGGGGTTAGTGCGAGTACCAGGACTTGTTTTCTTTTCACATTGAAAGGATATTGATCAATTGTTTTAAGAGGAAGTCTTCCTCTGACTTTATTATCATTCTATATGTGGTCAGTGTACTCGCATTAACTCCTGTTCTGTATCGTATGATTTCGATGACAATATGGGAAGCGTATGTCACGGTATGTTGTTGGGGATTTGGACACTCCGGTCCTTTCCCCGCAGGGTCACTCTACTTTATCAATTTCTATTTCAGACGATCAAGATTAGGGTGATGTATCTGTGATGTCTTCCAACAGTGTGCCTCCGTCGTCACAATTAATGAAGGGCTAGCGGAAAAGTGCTCATGTAATACGCCAATTGCCTAAGAGGACCCTAGTAGGTTCGACGGCCTTTGACGTCCGCTAGCTCGCCCGGTGTAGCGTCCATTCACCGAATGGTTCGGCAGCCGGGTTCGTCCGTTGCGGTCTAGAAGGAATTTTGGGGTGATGCGAGCACTATAAAATTAACTTAATGCACACCCAGTGACGGCGGATCGGAGGGAGAACGGAGGAAGCCTTTTAGTCCGGTTCATAGCTCGTTCCGGTCCATCCGGACGGCAAGCGAGAGAGGCCCCTCTCTCGTTCAACAACATCTGGCCCCAGATGTTGTGGTACAAAATGTGTCGCTAGCGGAGCATACGTCCGTCGCTCGGGACGCTCCGTTGTATAGGCAGTCCGCTGAGACTGCTAAGGCTTCCTCTTCTCGTCAGCGCACA
This sequence comes from Pictodentalium vernedei, assembly GCA_031216915.1. Lineage (NCBI taxonomy): Eukaryota > Metazoa > Mollusca > Scaphopoda > Dentaliida > Dentaliidae > Pictodentalium > Pictodentalium vernedei. Next base: position 48,039,976 of record CM062293.1, on the reverse strand, counting down.
CGACCGCACCTTGGCTGCGTGACCGCCGATATATTACCAGCTTCGCCGATCAAGGATTCTTCGGCGACCAGGTCACACCATCCGGCAGCCAGGGATTCGAGACCGATGGACTCCGGACGTTCGCATAGGAAAAGTATGCGGGAGCCATCTGATGCGGAGCTGCCCTCGGCGAAGCAGCGATAGACTGCGCCTCCGCAGGTCTCGACGCCGGACATTCTTGTGCACATAGCACAGCTTATCGCAGCATCCCAGCAGCCGACAGAAACGGTGTCGGATCGAGAATTATCCGACGGCGCTGGGTCGGTAGCCGGGGACACGAGGCCTGCAGACTCCGGACGTTCGCATAGGAAGTGTGCGGGAGTCAACGTACACGGAGCTTCCGGCGGCAATGCATCGTAAGTCCGCTACTTCACAGGCCTCGGGAACGGACGTGCTTTCCTTAATAGCACAGTTTATCGCAGCATCCCAGCATCAACTGAATCTGTCGCATATATTTTATCCGACGATGCTGGGTCGGGACGCTCCGCGGAAGCGGGTACGGACGTCCGAAAGTTTCATCCGGTCCGACGGGATACCGAAAGGGATTTGGAGGATTTCAAGCTTTCCCTTTCGGAACAACATATGCTGCGATGCCGGATAAGAAACTGATAGCGTCGGTGGACTTAGAAATTTTTGGTTCGGTTCAGGGACATCGTCCCTCAGTTCCGACATAGTCCAATAATGTCAAACAAACTTTCGAATTATTGAACGACGCTATATATATTATTATTTTATGCTTGCTATCCAAGCATTTCTGGTTTCTTGTTCGAAGAGTTATGGAGATGTCTTTCAAAAGTGTGCCTCTGTCGTCATAGTTAATGAAGAGTTAGCGGCAATAAGTGCTCATGGAATATGTCTATCGCTTACGGAGTGACATTCGCTAGCTCACCCGGTGTAGCGTACATTCATCGAATGGTTCGGCTGCCGGGTTCGTCCGTTGCGGTTTAGGAAGGAGATTTGGGTGATGCGAGCACTTTAATTACTTTAGTACTCACCCAGTGACGGCAGATTGAGGACAGATCGGAGGAAGCCTGTTAGTCCGGTTCCTGGCTTGTCCAGGTCCGTCCGGGCTGTGAGCGAGAGAGATTCCTCTCTCGCCCAACAACATAGGGGACCGCATGTTGTGGTTCAGATATTTTACATTCGGAGCATATGTCCGTTGCTCGGGATGCTCCGTTATATTGACAGTCCGAGAGACTGTCTTTAATGCTTCCTCATCCTCACAGCAGGGCACACGACCGCACATTGGCTACGTGACCTCGAGTATCCGATCAGTTTCGGCATTCAGTGATTCCACGGCGAATAGGTCGCGCCATCCGGTAGCCAAGGGACACGAGGCCTATACACTCCGTTCGCTCGCATATTGGAAGTATGCACGGGGTAACGATCACGGAGCTTCCAGCGGCAATGCATCGTAAGACCGCTTCTCCTCAGGCCTCAGTGACGGACGTGCTATCCGGGTTAGCACAGTTGTTTCGCAGCATCCCAGCATTTGACAGTTTCTCGGTCGAATCAGGAATTATCTGACGGCGCTGGGTCGGTGCGGTCCGCGGTTGCATCAGCTACGGACGACCGAACGCTTTATAGGGTCCGACAGGATGGCGAAAGGGATTCGAAAGATTTCGAGTTTTCCCTTTAGTAGTATCGGAAGATGCCTTTCATATCTTCTGGCATTATCTTCCAGTGATTATTATTTCGGACTTCATTGCTGCGATCTTGGATAAGAGACTTATAGCGTCATTGGACTCGGATTTTTCGATCGGTACAGGGACATTGTCCCTGACTTACCGATGCAGTCCAATATTGTCATTACAACATGTGTTTTATTTTTCGACGCTATATATATATATATATATACAAGCCTGCTACTAAGCATGATAGTTTAGTTTCTTGTCCGCGTTGCTCATTTCTGCCATTTTATCATTTTTACAAATAGTTTATTTTGGCAGAGCAGGGCATACCGAGAGTTCATATGCGTCTAGACGGTGTGATTAAAGACTGCATATATTCTTTTTCGCCGTTTATGTCTTTTCCAATTTCAATGTTGGGAACGACATTATGTATAGTAGACTTAACTTAGACGCTTTATTATACGTAATCCGCCTTACTGAGGCGTTATCATTACGTCTTCAAGAAAAGATTTACGGGATATTATTCTCAATGTAATTTCTTTTGAGGGCAGTAGTTCGTTCACGTATAACTCCGCCCTTCAGTGGCTGATTGGAGTTGGTTAGACGTGACGCAGCCCTAGCTACATCCACACGCGTGGATAGTAAGGTTAAGAACTCTCTCAGAGTCGCTTCGTTCTCGGAGGAGCTTCTCTTCGACGGCAACTTTCCGGCAATCCATGAATTGCTCGATTTATACGTTCTCTTGTCTATCTAGTGTTACAAGAGATTCAGACTGGGGCAAACATTCGGTGGTTGACTCAGAGAGTGCCGCCGCAGTTGCCGGACCCGAGTGTGGCTGTTATGACGGTTGCCAGTCAAACAGATTGGGATATATACTGATCCCTACGGATTAGAAGTGCCAGGGTCTTTGGGTTCCGCAGTCTTTTAGCAATCAGTTTAACTTCCGCGGAATAATGTTTTTTAGGCTTGCTTTATGTCATTGCATGAACATTATTCAGAAACGCATGCCCAAATTCCTGTCCTTTAATTCGACAGTAGTGGCGTATCTCCGGAACCAGGGAGGCACTCTTTCGTTTCCGTTATTCAATTTAATGGAAAGAATCCGTCTGTTGGTTATAGTACACCAAGTTCAGTTTTGGTCCGTCATATTCCGGGTCGTCTGATTGTTTTATCGGACTCCCGTTCTCTTACGGGTCGCTTGTTGCTGTCAGAATGGACTCTCAACAAACAAGTATTCAATCAGATTTGCTATCTATGGGAGCGCCCAATGATGATTTATTTATGACACAGCTTGCTAATCAATTGCAGACGTATGTGTTGGCTTGTCCAGATCTCTGAGCTAATAGTGTTAACGCTCTATTGATCTATAGGACGGAATGATAGGATACGCGTATCCTCCGGCGCTGTTGTTTTAGCAGGTATTGCTAAGATAATCAACCACAATACATTTCTGTTGATAGCATCTCTATCTTCACAGAGATCATGAGTAATTTACTCTCTTGTCTACTGTGGGTCTTAACGTGAAATCTTCCTCTATGTGAGGATCTTTTTTCACTGGGTAAATCGTGTCATCTTTATCACAACCAGCAAGGTCGCAACCTTCATGTATTCCGTTGTGTGGTCCGTATTGCATTGTAAGCACTGTACTGGACGAGCTTTGGACGCGATTTCTTACTATAGGAGATCCTCTTCTTCGCTATTCTATGCGACTAAAGTGGAGGCTCTTCCGTCGTGGTGTGGGGATCATTATGTTCATATTCTTGATCCCTCCATACTACTCATTGCTATTTTTTAGTATACTTGTTTCACAAGATCTACTGCAGCCTGTTATTATTTAGGTTATAGGTTTATGTTACCTCATACCTATGCACTCTACGATAGTTTACAATTGAGTCTTTTGTCTCTTTATCTAAGTCAGTTAGTAACTTTTTGATAAATAGACTTAGAATCTTTAGATTAAATTCCTATACGGATTTTAACTTCGGTTCTTATTTAGCTAAGTAATCATTTGAGCCTCTGGAAACAGTAGTTTTCAAATTCTGACCTTTTAGACAGTAATTCTGTTGGTTTCTCTTTTACTGTAGAGTCAGTGAGTTTCATGCACTATCGATGGATGATTTTCACTTTCATAGTTTCGGAATCAATACTTCCGTTACTATTTAGGTTGGATTGTTGCATAAGAGTTAGGCTCTTATTATCCGGAACCTATTATTTTAAGGTCCTTCCGTCTTCGTATGGGCATAGGCCTTTACTCTTTCCGGGTACAGTTTACGTATTTATAAACAGATATCTGTTTATTACAAGGGCGTAAGCTTCTTCTGTCTTTGATGTCTAGTAGAAGGACGTTACGCTCCATTTTATTAATGGATTCTATTAACTATCGGTACTGCTTATGGTATATCATTGACTTAGCAGTTGTGCTTAAGATTTCGGCTCATGAAGTAAGAGTTCTTCTACTTCTTGGGCTTACATTAATAGTGTCGCTATTATAGATTTTTGAAGGCCGCTCATTGCGCTCAGCCATCCACATTCATGAATTTTATCTTAGAAATATCGAGTCAATTTCTGGAGGCCTCTTTTGTTAGGTCTATTATCTACTGCTCGGAATGTCATTCACTTAACAGTTGCTACTATAGCTAGGTAGGCTGTCTGTTTCGGCAGTGTCTCCGTTCGGCTGCCCTCTTCGCTCTGGGCTATTTGACCCAGGGCAAGAAAAAGGGGGGGGGGGGAGGGTGTTCCCTTGGGTCACCTGTTTTACTATGAAAACAAGGGGATACCTCCTCCGGAGTTAGTAATTCTGAGCTGTTATTGGGATGGTTGTTTAGTGAGAAGTTTAGGTTTTTAAAATTCATTCAAGTCTTAGTTTTTAAAGTATAGCTTTTGAATATTGCATATGTCAACGGACATGATTATGCAATTCTCAGACACTTTTAGGAGTATAAGAGTCTCTATTCTCTAGACTTACTTTATTATTGGCTTACTTTAAAAATTATTAGTATAAGGATTATATTGGATATTAATAGAGTACATGGATGTATGAAGCTCAATTTTGGAAGGTGTTGTATCTTTCTAATTTTTCATAAATAAGAAAGATACATGTAAGGCCTATTACTTCTTTTCCCTACAGGGGATGACTCTATTTTATTTTATTGAGCGTATTCCATTTTGCTCTATGTCCTTGGCCCTCCAGCCTTTTTACTATTCAGCTATGTCTGGGTCATTGGTACAGTATAAAAATGTTAAAAAATTTATAGTAATTTATATATTTTTTATACTTACCAATGACCCAGACGGGGATGGCCCTCCCAGGAGTTGGGAACTCTTGCCTCCCCGCTGAGTACATAGCGCTTACCAGGCACTGGTTATTAGAATGATTAATGGCGCCAATTTCGGAACGTCCTTGACACTGCGCATGCGCAGTAGGGGCGAAGTGTGGAGGGCCTTTCAGGACATGTTTTCTTTAGTTTTAGATGCAAATTTTGGGGATTGGGGGGCAAAATTTGTGTTTGGCCCTATATTTTAAGAGTTAGCACCAGCTATGTCTGGGTCATTGGTAAGTATAAAAAATATATAAATTACTATAAATTTTTTAACTTTTCACTCTCGCTCATGAAATAAATTCCTTAACCATAAAAAAGTTATAGATATCTAGGGTTCATTCTCATCCCTGAATTTAAAAATGGATTTTCAAGACCTTGAACTTTGTGCTTTTAAAAGTCCAAGACTTTCGAGGATGCTTCAAAATTTTGACTTACCAATATTGAAGACTAGGAAATGAGAAAAATATTCAACATTAAAAGGTATCAAGATTTATAGCCTAGCAGTTGTTTTTAGTAAAGTTCTGTCTCAACTAAAAATAACTGCTCAGTTAGACAAATTTTCTTGTTCACTGTCAGTTAGTCATCATTATGAGTTACTTTCATAAAACATCAAAGGAGAGCAGACTCAACTTTAGGTTTCCAGGCGTTATCTAATATCTATCCTAATTCAGAAGTCTTCTTGGGCCCTGCGAATCACACATTTTCGATTCAAATTGAATCTCAAATCGAATCAGGTCTATTATTCAAAATCGAATCAAATCTCAAATCGAATTCTTGAAGATGACCGACAAGGGGAGGTGGTACTGTAAACCTGATTGTTCCAATTGTGACAGCTCAAGTCCCAACTGATAGAATATTCCAGCTGTATCATCAAGGCATGCCTTCCTGGAGGGCATGCCTTGATGTTATAATTGGAATTTACCCAGGAATGGATGCGAGACTTACCAGCACTAAGCATGGCACATGACTAGCCGCTATCAACAGCTCATCATCAACATTGTTTGGAAACTTTAACTTTGTTTTTAACCCTTTACCTAACATGAAAAGCAGACGACACTTGCAAAAAAAAATTTCTTGAATAACTATTATTTCCATTTTTTGTCTCCAAAACATAGGGTATGACCCCTCATTGGAACGTTCCAATGAGGGGTCATAACCTATGTTTTTGAGACAAAAAATGAAAATTAATTGGCAAGTTTTGAGAATAGTGCTGGCTGTTTTTGGCTGTTACGTTAGGTAAAGGGTTAACAGTGGTAGAGACTAGTGACATTGGTTAAATGCTATTTATGTTAATATAGATGAAATTATACTCTGTCTTTATTTTCAGCATTATTTATGTACAAATTCCATCTCAACTCTCCATTTTGTGAGATGACAATTTCTAATACCAAGCTATATTTCTGTGTGAAGATTCGAAAGGAAATGAATTGGGCAACCGATTTCAAATTGAATCGAATATCAACTTCAAATTTGAAATCAAATCAAATCTTGAAGCTTCGCAGAGCCCTAAAGGCATACTCAAAGCCATATGCAGATACCCTGAAATAATCTCAAAAGTTGTCTACAATTTCCTTCAGGGTTCCCGCGGGCCTTGAAAAGCCTGGAAAAGCCTGGAATTTCAAAAATGAAATTCAAGGCCTTGAAAAGCCTTGATTTGGCTCCCTGGGCCTGGAAAAGCCTTGAAAAATGAAGCATTGCGTGCCAAGTTGAAATGAATGAAATACGTCTGAGACGGTATGAGTGGTTCAACTACGATAAGCCTGGAAAAACCTTGAATTTAACTTTCTATTAGCCTTGAAACTCCTTGAATTTGGGGTGTATATGGCCTGGAAAAGTCTGGAATTTCATGTCAGGTCAGGTGCAGGAACCCTGTCCTTGAAAATAGCTTGAATGAATCCCTGAAAGTACCTGGAATTACTTACACCCTGAAGGCAATAAACTTTGATATCCTCTAGTTATCCCCCGCTGAAGAATTTGTGAGAGGGATATTGAAATGGTGTTTTTCCATCCATCAGTCCATCAGTCTGTCAGTCCATCAGTCCATCCTTCCGTCACAAACTTTGTCCACTTTACTCCTCCTACAGTTTTCAGTACATTTGAACAAAACTTTGTCTGAAGAATCAATATCAAGTGTAGATGTACAGAAATCTTTTTGATGTAACACATTTTGTGTGGTTACGGCCATTGGAAATAGCAAATGTTTATCAAAAAGGCTTGTCCGCTTAACTCCTCTTACATTTTTATTGGATTTTTATAAAACTTGGTCTGAAGTATCAGTATCAAGTGTAGATATTCATGTGATCAGGAATATTCGATGTGACAAATTTTGCATGGTTATGGCCCTTGGTAAAAGCAAAGTTTCCATCACAAATGCTTGTCTGCTTAACTCCTCCTGCATTTTTTAGCGGATTTTTATGATACTTGGTGTGCAGTATGAGTATGATGTGTACATGTGCATGTGGAAAGGAAGTTTTGATTTGAATAATTTTACCAGTTATAGCCCTTGTCGACTTTGAATTTACAAAAATTGCAGTTTTTTTTAAGATATCTTCAGTTGCAAGAGGGCACGGTGGCATTGTGGTAACTGGTTCTCATCAGATCACCAATGTTAATGGATGGGTGACTGTCTGAGCGATCGATTCAAACTCCCGCATTACGTCCTTGAGCAAGGCACTTAACCCTGATTGGCCACATGGGGGCACGATGACCCTGTGTACTAAGGCGTGCTGCACGTCAATGGTGCTCATGTCTCAACCAATTTAGCCCTGTCTGTGATGCAGTGCGGAGTTACGATGTTCGGGAGCTGGCAGCTGCTCATTATTGCTCAGTGGTTCTCTGCGGTTACTTCGACTTCCTCCACCCATAAAACTGTCACCGACACGATATGACCTTGGCTATTAAAGTGTCATTATTAAAAGCATAATAAATAAAAATAATCTTCAGTTGCGATTACAGAAATTAAATGGTATTTGATGAGTGATATTATTGGATATGAATACATGTCCTGGTCGATAATGAGATTAATTCTATCCAGGCCTGAAAATAAACCGTCTGAAATTTGCAGAATGAGGTCCTCAGAGGGTGAATTTGATGATGATATCCCATACAGTGGGCCATTTATCCTCTGGGTACCTCTTTCTGTTTCGTTTTGGGACCCTGATTCAGACTGAGGTTTACAGAGGGTAAATTTAGTGATGCTATCCTGCTGTGCAGGGTAGCATCACTAAATTCACCCACTGAGGACCTCATTTTGCAGATGTCTGTCTGCTTATTTTCTGGCTTGTTCCTGTCATAACATAAAAGTCGGTGGGGGATATGGATGTCGTTAGACTTGTCTTGTTTTGGTTTTTTGATGAGAACTTCCTTGATCCTTGATATTTCCTCAAAGTCCAGTTGTGGCTGTTTTGAAGCAGCTATGGCTGTGCCTGTGGACAGCCAGGAAGTGGAGCAGTTTTTTGTTTACTGTAGTAACCAAGTTCTGCTTTACAACAAAAATAAGTCCAAGAACCAATGCATGGGTTGGAAGTCCTCTTAAAGTGAGCAGCGTAGGTATAACCGATTGGCTAAACTTGACTTCATACCTATGCTGCAGTCATGATGTAGCCAAAGATGCTGAAAGTGACATTAAGCACCAATAAATAATTATGGCTGGATTTCATGAAAATTTCAAAAAAATAATCTGCAGTTGAAGAATTGAAGCCTAAAAGTCTTCCTTGATATATTTTGTGACCTCGGAAGAACTGCAGACATGGAGAAATTTTTGATACAGTTAGCATCTAGTCAAGGCTTGGCTGCCTATACAGGCAGCCAAAACTTTAATAGAAATTACTGGCATGCTATCAGACATACAAGTTGTTCTGTAGTGTAAGTTCTGGATGACAGCCCAAACATTAACCCTTTATCTAACAAATCATCTGAATCCGCCCTTGTAATTTGCAAATTCAGCAGTTGAAAGAAATAAATTTTTAAAATAGTTCAACAAAACCATATCATGTGATCCCTCATTGGAGCGAGCTCATTGAGCTTGTTCCAGTGAGGGGTCACATGATATGGTTTTGTTGAAATTCTTTTTAAAATTTTTAAAAATAGTAATTAAAATAATAAATTTTGATATTGCCTGCATTGGGTAGAGGGTTAAAAACTAATTGAATACCAGTATTGTTTGTAAAATGTATTCACTTACATGTAACAGGTTCATTTCATTAACCCTTTATCCAATGCAGATGATGTCAAAATTTATTATTTTAAATATCATTTTTAAAAGAATTTCAACAATACCATATCATGTGACCCCTCTTTGGAACGAGCTCGATGAGCTCGTTCCAAAGAGGGGGTCACATGATATGGTTTTGTTGGAATTTTTCGAAAAATAATATTTTTTCAGCTGCTGAATTTGCATATTACGCGGGTGGATGCGGGCGATTCGTTGGGTAAAGGGTTAACCAGAATTTAGTTAGTTTCCACGACCGAGTCTTCAACCCTTAATATTTTGCACAGCTGAGCTCTTAGAGCTCTGTAAAACAAGGTAAGATGGATTAGATACTTAACATTAGAATTATTTTTTTTTTATCAAAACATATACATACATGTATACTGCATGGGAATTGTAAAGTTGTCTGTATGAATTTTCAAAAGACTATCCAGTATTTTTTTTATACATTAATAGGGGTTTATTCACCTATATGTAATCGAAAAACTCCCTGTGGGATCCCTGGGAAGTGAAGCAGTGCTTGTTTACTGTGGTAGACAAGCTTTGTTTTACTGGCAAAATAGGACCCTGTCAGCAAGGCCTCTAGGGGAAGTTCTCTAAAATGGCAAACATGGGTATAAATGATTGGCTAGACTTGGCTTTATATCCATGTTGTGGACACGATTAGTCATTGAGCAGAAATATGTGACCTTAAACACCAATAAATAAATAATATCTGTTCAGCTGTATTCGCAAAATTTGCCATTAAAAAACGTGGGTTTTTTTAATGCCTTTTCTGGGAAATCCCCATCTACAGCAACACTGAACCAATGTGGAAAATGAAAATCTGTCCTGCACATATGTGTCGAATGGAAATCGTTGACGGACGGTTTTTAAATAGAAGTGAAATTTCACTGGAATTTTCTACAAATCGTTCAACGCAATTACAATTTAAATCCTGAGCGATAGCTGAAAGTCGCCCCCGGAGTTCCGCTGTGTTCTATGTGCCTGCTGGCACATAAAACACATTCGAACCCAGGGTTCGAAGTAGTAAAATGGGTTCCCCTCGCAAACTTGATTGGCGATAAAATGTGTTCTTTTTTGTTGATAGTTGCCAAATGAATTGCTGGGTGTCCTTCTAATAATTGTTTTTATAGAGTTGAAGGCATGTAATAAACACAACGTCACACGCGTGTGAATGGGTTAATCGATATGGCACTTGTGCCATTGCAGAAGGATAAAACTACGTGCCGATGATACATTTGAGCACTCCACACAAATCTTGTAGATCACACTGTACACAAGCTGTGATATACACTCGTCTGGAAAAGAATTATTGTTGTCTTCACCCAGGATAGCTGACTTACAAAAGAAGGTTGTGCAGTTGTATTGCATATATCAATTGTCTGGCTATCGGCCACTAGGTGAAAAACTAGCTGTTCGATAAATATGTTTCCCTCCAGAAAATGAGGCCTTATCCTTCAAATTTGCCAAAGCTGACGCAAGAGGAGAGTGAAACCTTAAGGTACGTTTTTTTGAAAGTTTATATTTTTTTTTTACATTTATCCACTTGAAAAATATCCTGCGACTTCTCATTCTATCCTTCCGCACTGGCACTTGTATTAACCCTTTACCCAACATAATGGCCAAAACTGGCCAGCGATGTTCACAAAACTTGCCATTCAGCTTTCTTTATTTTTTTATTTTTTATGTCAAAAACATACCTTATGACCCTCATCTGAACGAGCCCATTCCATGAGCTATGTTTTTGACTCAAAGAATGAGTTATTCAATAATTTTGTTTGCAAGTGTCATCTGCTTTTCATGTTAGGTACAAGGTTAAAGGTATGAAAAAGTTTTGAACCGTGAAACACACTTAACCCTTTACCCAGTGAATCAGCCACGTCCGCCTGCGTAATATGCAAATTAAGCAGCTGAAAAAATATTTTTCCAAAAATTTCAACAAAACCGTATCATATGACAAATCTTTGGAACGAGCACGTCAAGCTCATTCCAATGAGGAGTCACATGATATGGTTTTGTTGAAATTTTTTGAAAAATTTAAAAAAATGATATTTAAAATAATAAATTTTGATATCGTCTGCATTGGGTAAAGGGTTAATTGAATAGGCCTGTTAACTACATATAAATTCCAAACACCAAATCGTTCATCATACCTTTAGTACAAATTTGACCATTGGCTCAAGATTTTCTAAATAAAATTTGAAACCAATACAGAATCATGTAAAACAAATAAAAATAGGTTTTCTGATTCAATGTTCTTGCATTTCTATTCTGACAAGTGCGATTCTTTTGTTCTGTGGTGAGAAAATAGGTTGTAATTTTGATCAGATTGCAACCCATTTGCGATTTGATCATAAATCTCTGTCCACTTTGTGATTGCAGTGCATAATAGCCATATCTGGCCAGTGCTATCACACTGTACCTTTAAAATGCCAGTACCACGCCTGGAAATAAGCAATCTGCCGTTTGCAGAATGAGGTTCCCAGAGGGTGAAATTGCTGATGCTATACCATACATTAATTTATCCTTTGGGTACCTCTTCTTTTTAGGCCTAAGACCTTGAGTAAGATTGAAGTTTACAGAGGTAAAATTTAATTATGCAGTGCAGGATATCATCACCAAATTCATCCTTTGGGGACAAAATTCTACAGATGATAGTCTTTATTTCCAGGCTTGGTCTGTATCAGTATTTTTTCAGTTGTTGGGTCTGAAATATATTTTTTTAAAACAAGCTAATAATTGAGAATAGAATATGTTTTCATTTTTAGCTAAATGTGACAAAGTCAAGATAAGCTATTGCAATCACACGTGCGGAAGTCTGTTAGTCTGTGAGTCTGTTCACATTTTCCTTTAGCACAGGCTACACCTCGTAGTTCTTGTCCGATTATCACAAAATTTCATCTGCATATCTAAATGAGAGCAACCCCTTTTGGTCGCGATCGGTCTACCATGATGGCAGCCGAGCCCAAAACCGGAAAACCTTTAGTGCAGTCTACAGGTCATATTTATGAAGGGATTTCATTGTAACTTGGTAGGATGACTCTGTATGAGGTCTAGATGAGAACATCACCTTTTGGTCATGATCTGTCAGTGGTGACGGCTGCCCAAGTCTACACCTCACCTTTTTATTGAAAACATAGCATACAGGAAACAGAAATTAAGATATTCTCAATTATCACAATTCTTGTTTTATTTCATAATCGGAAAGTGAGTGATAAAAGGATAATGTTCAATGTTTGTGAAAGGATTTTCATAAACATTGAACATTATCCTTTTCATCAAACACAACACACAGTCAAGTTAAGCTACAGTGTCATTGACACTTTCTTTGGAATACACTTAAAAAAAATTTCCACAATCCAGTATAAGTATTTCCATTAGTTTCTTGAATCCGGCATCCTATGTAACATGTAACTAACTAACCCTGTGAATTTTTACAGCCTTTATCAGTGTATATTTTCATGTAGTGTGTGATATGACAGCTTATCAACTAATCATGTGTAATGCCTATGGTTAATCAGTGTATGTCCCAATACCAATCGCAATACCTTGCAGTGATTGGTCAATTCCTCGTTGATTTTATTTTATGTCGCCGGGCACGCGCATATGTCTACTGTCAGCGATTCTTATGTCCACTGTCAAGGAAAGGGTCTTGTTGCCATGAGGAACGGTTCATCGCAATGTCTTTTTTCACTTGAAATGAACTGAGACAAATACATTTAACTGAAGTAAAATACTCACAAAAGTACCGTTATGACGTACAAAAAGATTAGTTATGTAAACATGGGTAATTATTTATGAAACCGATTACATTATAAGGTCTCTTTTCATTAATTTACTGTAACATAAACTGAAATTGCTTCATTCGAATCATTTTAAAATTTGTTGTTGTACAGCGAATATTGGAAAGCAGACGTTTCAGTAAGGTGTTAACTTTTATCATTTTTTTTTCCAATTCTGTTTTACTTGTGTAAGAACGGGACATATACGTTATTCTGTTTGTTGACAGGGGACATGGTCTCACATTCCCTGCATGAAAACATATATTCAGCCTCGGCTGACGGCTTGGTTGAATATAAATTTCATGCAGGGAATGTGAGACCATGTCCCCAGTCAACAAACAGATAGGGCTGCACGATATTCAAAACAGAATACCTGTATTGGTATTCAAAAAAATACCACGGTATACCGGTATATCGAAAACTGTTCGGATATCTGAATATAAGTACCGCAATCGAGACTTGAGGCATCACAGTCGGAACGAATCAGCATGCCTTGATTCAAAAAACCTTTACACAACGCAGACGATATCAAAATTTTTTATTTTAAATATTAGTTTATCACATTTTTCCAAAAATTTCTACAAAACAATATCATGTGACCCCTCATTGGAACGAGCTCCTTGAGCTTGTTCCTATGAGGGGTCACATGATATAGTTTTGTCGAAATTTTTGAAATTATTTTTTCAACTGCTGAATTTGTATATTACGCGGGCACATGCGGACGATTCCTTAGGTAGAGGGATATTATTATTCATTTGGGGCTACAGTTAAAAAACTCAAGACATCTTGAAAATTATATTGTGGGTAAATAAATAATGATGATAAACCGATATTTTTGTAATTACACCGGTATTCAATCGATATTGGTTTGAATACCGGTATATATCAGTTTATCAAAATACCGTGCAGGACTACAAACAGAATAACTTAAAATAATAGCTTATCAACTAACTCTGTTCAATGCACAGGGTTTGTCACTCACTTCTTTCAGGTTATAAATAAGCTCATCTTTACTATGCAACTAACCCTGTGCATTGCATAGACTTAAATGACTGCACATTTTCATGTAGTGTTTAATATGGCAGTTACCAATTTTTTATAACCAGAAAGTGTGACCAGCCCTGTGTTTTGCACAGGGTTAGTCACACTTTCTGGTTAAAAAAATATCATTACAGTGGAGCCCACTTAATTGGATATCTCCTAATTGTATATCCCTGTTAAATGAATAACATTTTCAAACACAAAACCATTTACCATACCTTTAGTACAAATTTGATCTGTTAATTGCATATGGGTTGTAGAGTAAACTCCTGTTAATTGTATATAAATTTTTGTAATATATCGAAAACATTACTGTGACACGTACCGAATTCCACTTTATTTATCAACCTTTTGGGCCTCACTGCAACCAGTCCAGGCATTTATTCTATTATATCTTGTTTGACAGAGTTCTATGAGCTCTGTCAAACAAAATATAATAGAATAAATGCTCAGTTTACCTCCAGAAAACAGGAAACTGACCAAATCCATGTTAATTGTATACTCCTGTTAATTGAATAATTTTCACTGGCAAAATGGATATTCACTTAAGAGGATTCTACTGTATTATATTTCTACAGCTTTTTCCTTTGTAAATAAAAACCATATCCTACTCCCACGACCTCGAAAGTGTTATTCAACTCCCACTGCGATATCCTACTCCCAGTCATGACAGATTACCCCTACCGTTGCAATTGTTCTGCCTCAAAATCCAGCGATAACACCCAATCCACTTCGACAAATATTCTTCTTGATGTTCCAACTGACATCGAACAATAACTATGTACACATCCACACAAAGTTATAAGAAGTTGAACATGACTATTCAGTCATGGTGATTGATTGAATTATTTCTTTAAAATGTGTTGATTTCCATCATAAGTTCATATCTCCCGTCACTTGAATTTCCATTTGAAAACGAGCATCATTGCATTCCTTTCTGATGACATATTATCAGTTCATTCATTCATGTTTTTGTGTTCATGTGCCAATTTTTCTAACCGTGAAAACAAATTGAGCGACCTTGAGAAACTGCTCTTGGATGACGCAAGTGGGGTATTTGTGTTGCAGATATTATCAGGGATATATAATAAACACAATAGCTCACTGCTTGGAGTAATGTACAATGTTTATTCTCACATGGGATGCGGGGATTATTTTCACTCGGCTAGCGCCTCGTGAAAATAACCTTCCGCATTCCACTCGAAAATAAACATTGTACATTACTCCAAGCAGTGAACTATATTGTCTATTTATTAACACCTAGCACTCTGGATATGCAACAGAATTTTCTCCAATCACTCCGTTTTTCTCTTGTTTAACTGTGAATTTAACCAATTATATCTTGTTTGACAGAGCTCACTGAGCTCTGTCAAACAAGGTATATTTGGTTAAATATCAAACTGCATTATGGGAAATATTTGTTGCTGAAAACATTGCCATTTTGACATCAGAGTGCAGAGAGTTAAGTGAGTAACTTACCCTGTGCCCTTATCTCGGTGAAAATCTCATCTACATCAACTCTTTACACAACATAATGTCCCAAACCACTCAGTATTATTTCCAAGGAGTGTTCAGACTCCGCTTATGAACACTTGTTGGAATGGATTGTGGAAAGTTCTTTTTAATGGAACTCCCAAAATGAAATCTGTTCTGTTTTCAATTAATTGGTGGAGTGCTAAATTATTTTTGGTCACCCAAATTTGTCCACATCTCTTTGCCTTGTTACAATTTATGTGAGAGTGCCCAGTGGCACTCTCGCATAAATTGTAACAAAGCAAATCCTCACAGACTAAATAATTTCAATTCAAAAATAATATGAAGCACATCCACAGCATATGAAGCCATTAAGTTGCGGCACCTGCACTTCGGAGTAAAGCCCAAATATGGGCTTCCAGCACTCTACCAGTTAATGGCTTGTAGTAATTCATTATTGGAATGAGCATTTGAAGCTCGTTCCATTGAGTGATTAAAACTATATTGTTGAAGCAATAAATGAAAATTTTCATTTATCAGGGATGAGATGTATCAGCAAATTTGCTGATTTCACCAAATTCATACCCAAAATGCTGAAATTCTATTTATCTTTAACTTTACATGAAAACAGTCAGAAAAGTCCATTTTCATGCAAATGCACAGAAATAAAGGATTGTCAGCCAACAGGCTCACTGATGTTCTTTTATTTTCTGAAGAAACATAAATTTCATGAATTTGTCAAACAAAATGTTCGAATTTTCCCTAATCTCTGCGAATTTTGGAGAAAAAATCCCAGCAATCACTATTATTTGGCAGTGAGGAATAGAGTGAAAATGCCATCACTATTTTTATTTCCAATCAAATATCTTTACCATCATTATTATTCAGCCATCACTATTATTAGGCAGGTAAGAGCAGTTGTATTTCAGTTACATCATTGATTTATTCAGGCAGACAGTTTGCAAGTGCTCTTGTCTGCTTGTGTCAGGAAAAGAGTAAAATCATAGATAAAACATGTGTTGAATCTTACTTTCCATTGGTGCATCGGAGGCTGCGTAATGGAAATTACAAGCTCCCATCAGGCCTGAAAATAAACAGTCTGACATTTGCAAAATAAGGTCCCCACAGGGTGAATTTCATGATGCTATCCTATACAGTGGGTCAATTTATCCTCTGGGAACCTCTTTCTGTTTAGTTTTGAGACCCTGATTCAGATTTGAGGTTCACAGAGGGTACATTTAGTGATGCTACCCTGCACTAAAGCAGGGTAGCATCACTAAATTCACCCTGCTTATTTTCAAGCTTGGCTCCCATCCACTACTTTCGGGAGTGCAGCGGCTCAGTGGTAGACTGTTGGACTTTATGCTAGAACTCCTGAGTTAGATCCCCATCCGGGACGCGTTGTGCCCTTGGGCAAGTCACTTTATCCCGGTTGCCTACATGGGGGTACAATGACGCCATGTACTAAGGCGAACTGCACGTTGATGGTGCCCTTTTCTTCAACCGCTGTAACCCTGCTTGAGAATAGTTTGAACAGAGTTTGGATGTTGAGGAGCTGACAGTTGCTCATCGATGTTCTGTGGTTCTCTCTGGGTAGTCTGGCTTTCTCCACCCATAAAGGTGTCACAGTCACGATTAGCCATTGTGCATAAGTATGTGACCTTAAACACCAATAAATAAATATCCACTACTTTCAGTAGTGAGACAAAATAACAAATTAAAGGTTCGTGCAAGAAGAAATACATGTCTCTGTTAACTGCATGGTAACTCCATGGGAACCCTGGGAAGTGAAGCAGTGCTTGTTTACTGTGATAAACAAACTCTGTTTTACTTGTAAAATAGGACCCAGTCACCAATGCTTGGGGTGGAAGTTCTCTAAAATGGGCATAAACGATTGACTGAACTTGGGTTTATCTCCTCGTTGTGGTCATGATTAGCCATTGTGCAGAAATATATGACCTTAAACACCATTAAATAAATAAATAACTACATAAGTACTGTCGACTGCGTGTGTTAGGAAAAGAGTAAAATCATAGATAAAACATTTCTCGAATCATACTTTCCATTGGTGCATCGGAGGTTGGGTAATGGAAATTACATGCACCCATCCACTACTTTCACTTGTGAGACAAAATAAAAAAATTAAGGTTCGTGTAAGAAGAAGTACATGTCTCTGTTAACTGCATGGTATCCCCATGGAAACCCCCAGGAAGTGATGCAGTGCTTGTTTACTGTGATAAACAAGCTTGTTTTCAGGCTTGAAAATAATCAGTCTGGTTTGATGATGCTATCCCATACAGTGGGCCAATTTATCCTATGGGTACCTCGTTCTGTTTAGTTTTGAGACCCTCATTCAGATTGAGGTTTACAGAGGGTAAATTTTGTGATGCTACCCTGCTGTGCAGGGTAGCATCACTAAATTCACCCTCTGGGTGCCTCATTTTGTAGATGACCATCTGCTTATTTTCTGGCTTGCTTATTTTACTGGTAAGATAGGCTCCAGTCACCAGTGCTTGGGTTAGAAGTTCTCTAAAATGGGCAAGATGGGTATAAATGATTGACTGAACTTGGGTTTATCTCCTCGTTGTGGTCATGATTAGCCATTGTTCAAAAATACATGACCTTAAACACCAATAAATAAATAAATAACTACTTAACTGTATGGTAGAGTGATACATTAGTTTTCAAACGTGATTGGTGACATGAGTATTTCTTTTCAAAGATGCCTGCGGTAAACAAGCTCTGTTTTACTTGTGAAGTCAGACCCAGTCACCAATGCTTGGGGTGGAAGTCCTCAAAAATGGGCAACATGGGTATAAATGATTGGCTGGACTTGACTTTATCTCCGTGTTGTGGTCACAATTAGCCATTGTGCAGAAGTAAAACACCAATAAATAAATATTTCCAAAGATGACATGCTACCAGCAAGGGAAGGCTTACTTTATCAAGATATTATTCGTAAATGTTTTATTACCATTTATTGGAGAATGCCTGTTGGCTGCCTGTTGGCATTCTCCAATAGATGGTAACTGGACAATTTTATATAAACATTTGTTTTTCTACTGCTAAGCAAACAGCCAGCTAAAGCATATAGTGTTAAGCCACTATAGTGGCTTTCAGCACTTTTAAATAGAGCTATGCTAGTGGCTTGTAGAACTCAACCATTTGAACCGGTGAAAGGCAAATAATTATGGTGTTGTAGATTATTTTTAAAAAATTGCTGAAAAAATGTGTCTTTTTTTTTTTTAAATTTATGTTTGTTTTCCTATTATTCTACTGGACATTATTATGTAATAGTAGTTGATGTTATATATAATACGTGGAGGGTGTATTATGGCTAAACTCTCATTAAGTGGAGTTTCCACCCAGATTAATACTCATGCTCTGTGAAAAAGCATACAAGTACAAGCAAAGTTTCAGCCAATGGACTCAGAGGTCCTTTGGCTGAAATATTGCTTAAGGTATGTTTCTTTATTTTTCACAAAATTTGTAAGATTTTATCAGGGTTGACAATCCACTCCATGAGTATTTAGCTAATAATCTCACCCCCGCATATCTTAATATAAATACTTTTGAAACTAAATATATTTGTTGATTTCTGTTTTCAGAGCTCCTGTCTTTCCCACAAAACATCCCGAATATATTCCACTGTACAGTCTCTTTTAAAAGCCACAGTTTCTTAACCACGTCACCTGTGTTGTGTCCTTGGACAAGACACTTAATCCAAATTGCCGGAGTCGGAGCATGGTGCGCATAGTTCTAAATTGTACTACTTGATGATGGTATGCATGCCTTCAACTGCTTGTGCAGAGGTAGTAGTGGAGAGTCTGACAGTTGCTCACCACTGATCAGTGGTTCTCTACAGTGACTTGGGCTTCCTCCACCTGTTAAACTATTTGTCACCATATAACTCGTACTGTTGAAATGTCATTAAACCCCAATAACCAAATAAATAGAGGATATATTTGAGTGAATATTCGGAATTATCTCATGAGTATGGATCTGAAAGTTTTAATAGATAATTTACACACACTAAAATAGTGTAGATTTTCTATCTTACGTTTTACTGCACAATATTCAATCCAATTGTACGTTTCAAAACAATAACAGCCGATTGTTCTTTCAAGCCTGTACTGGTCAAATCACTTAACCCTTTACCCAACACAGACGATTTCAAAATTTATTATTTTAAATATCATTTCTTGAATTTTTTCAAAAAATTTCAACAAAACCATATCATGTGACCCCTCGCCGAGCTCGTTCCAAAGAGGGGTCACATGATATGGACGCTTTCAGAATTTATTATTTTAAATATCATTTCTTAAATTTTTTCAAAAAATTTCAACAAAACCCTATCATGTGACCCCTCTTTGGAATGAGCTCGACGAATTTTTTCTGAATATATTTTTTCAGCTGCTGAATTTGCATATTACGCTGGTGGATGCAGGCGATTCGTTGAGAAAAGGGTTAAACATAAAAATAGTCCCACTTTCTCTATGATAATTTGACCAACAAATTGTTCAACTCATTGATCATATTTAATACCACAAATGAGAATATTTTCATATATATCATTTATGCTAATTTTTAGAATATTTTAAATGTCAATTCACAACAAGGAATTTTGAATTGAGTGCGCCGACTCATCCAAAAAACATAAAACTCTTGGGCAAATCGGTCAGCAAGGTTTTTCAGAAAATTTACCCAGTTTAAGGCTCAATATCAGTCTCGGAGTCACTTTCTATACATCTAATTATTTTACTTGATTATTCTATTGTTATTATACATCTAATTTTACAGTCATAGAATTACCAGAATGGATTGGATTAGCTTGAACTTCTGGTACTGCTGGTAAATCCGGCACTGAATCACTTGTTGCAGTATCGAATGCGAAGTGATGCACCAAAGCATGATGTCATTTAGAAAGCTACTGAGGGATATTCCTCATTCTCCATCAAGTTGATGGAAATTGAGAAATATCTTTTAGACAATTTGGGATAATTCACAGGCTAGCCTATAATAATAAATACTACAACTTTAATGTATCCTTTCCAAAAGGGGGTGCAGTGGCATCGCGGTAACCAGTTCTCGTCAGATCACTGAAGTTAAGCAACGTCGAGTGCAATTAGTAATTGGCTGGGTGACCATCTCAGCGACTGATTTGCTCTCCTGCATTGTGTCCTTAGGCAAGGCAGTTAATAAAAACCCTAATAAAAAAAAAATCTTTTCCAAAACACTAGTCATGAATAGAATGGAGTGAACATTTAGAGTCAGTTTAACTCTTTACCTAATGAATTGCCTGCATCCGCCCACATAATTTGTAAATTGAGCAGTTGAAAAAAATTAATTTTTCAAAATATTTCAGCAAAACTATATCATGTGACACCTCATTGGAACGAGCTCGATGAGCTCATTCTAATGAGAGGGTCACATGTTATGGTTTTGTGAATTTTTTTTTGAAAAATTTCCAAAAATGGTAATTAAAATAGTAGATTTTGATCCTCTCTACATTGGGTAAAGAGTTAAAGTCCAAGTTTCTCTTATAACATGGACATGTTTAAGTCATCTACGTGCATAACTGAACTTTCCTGAATGAAAATATCTTAAAACAATTGAAATAAAATAGGCAGACCTTCCAAAAAAATAATTTAATGTGTTTCCTAACAGGACTAACAGTTGACATGATACTTTATTTGAATCACCTTGAATTGTTAATTATTTTCATTTTTGGCTTCTAAAACATGGCTTCGGCATATGACTGCTCACATGGAACCAGCTTACAGATCCCATTCCGCAGATGAAACATGAGCTGTGTTTTTGGCAAACCTTGAAAGAATTTAAATGCATACTGCACTTATGGCATGTGGCTAATCTTTTAAGTAAATAGTTATATCTTTAAATAGGTGTATCTTCACCAGTGAAAGGTAATTCAGGGGCAGCAGAACAATTTTCAAAGTTGGGGGCTGGATCAGGCGATGGATGGTCATCGGTATGAAAAATTTAAATTCCAGGGTTACAGAACCCCCGTTTCCATGCATCTGAGTGGATATTTTGAGATTCTTCAGGAGATGTATTTGAAAGATGTCACACTTTGAGAGCCATTAAAAAAACGTTGGTAAAGCATACAGGTGAGATCTATTTATCAGCTTTGGTCGTTACGACCAAAGCTGATAAATAGACCTCACCTGTATGCTTTACCAGACGTTTACAGCCATTATACTGTCTGTGGATTATCTTGTCTGGGGGTTGATTTGGTACTTGTATGTCTGTAAGATTACAATCTACTTCAGTTAACCGATTTTTTAACCGACTGTATACATTTTAGTGTTTGCTGCCACTTACTGCAAAAAATGATCCGAAATCCATCACAACTGAACCAGTACAAAAGAAACATAGCTGGCGAAAATATAGGGGAGGCTCTGGATCCTCCCCTTGTTTCACCAGTCATTGGTTGTGTTAAAATATATGCATACAAAAAAACATGGCCCTGCAAAAAAAGTGGAGGGGCTGAAGTTCCCTAGCTTTGAACCACTGGGTGCAAACTGGTGTTGGTGATGGTCCAAGAGCTGAAAATTTCCAGTTCTTCATGTGTATTGCTTGTACGCATACTTTTCCCTGAAATCATTCAGTTTCCCAGAAATTCACCCTCACATTCCCTGAAAAATTGTTTCTGATGTTAACATGTCTGGGTAGGTTTGAAGTGAATTAGTGAATTTTGTTTGTTTATTTATCTTTTCAACAACCAGGGTCACATCATGTCAGACTGCTTTACAGGTGGAGTAAAACCAAGTATCCTGAGCAAACCACTGGGCAGTGGCAAGCAACAGTCAGACTATCCAACTTACTAACTCTACACAAGTAGACTTACCAGCAGTTCAATGCAAGTGCACCATCGATGTTAGTACACTTTAGTACACAGTGCAGCTGTGCTCCCACATTGGAACTCTGAATTGAGTGTGGGTTGGTAGTGGGCGAGTGGGATTTGAGTGAGTCATTGAGCAAGCAGGCAGGTAGGTGGGGAGTTGGTTGAGAGATTGGATAATTAAGCACTCAGTTTACTTTTAGTCGATTGAATTTTCAGCAAAGTATTGTCTTTTGATAATGAAGTTGACCGAAGTGAGGAGTTGGAGAACAGAAGTGAGTTTTTATTTTTCTCATTTTTCACCCTTTTATTTTGTTAATTGCTTCTAAATGTGGTTCTTAATCCTTTACCTAACGAATCAGCCGCATCCACCCACGTAATTTACAAATTAAGTTGTTTAAAAAAATATATATTTCAAAAAATTTCAAGAAAACCATATCATGCGACCCCTCATTGGAACGAGCTCGTTGAGCTCGTTCCAATGAGGGGTCGCATGATATGGTTTTCTTGAAATTTTTTGAAAAATGTGAAAATAACAAATATCAAAATAATAAATTTTGATATTGTCTGCGTTGGGTAAAGGGCTAAAATGTACAAAAAAAACTCTGAATCTGTGACTGATGGGCTGCTAATGACAGATGGCAGTCCAGTAATGGAGCCCAATGCCCTCGAAAACCATGTTAGTTTATAAATAATAGGACTTGATAACATAATACATGTGTGTCATCTAAAGTGAGCTGTGTTGGTATTGTAAAAGGTATACTATTAGTTACATTGTGTTTCAGCAGGGTGTAAAGGACTGTACTACCCTTCCGAGATCCATATTTTCTGAGGCTGAAAGCCGAAGGAAATATGAATCTCAGAAGAGTAGTACAGTCCCATACACACTTTGCTGAAACACCGTGTGACGTATTTATTACCCTGCCCCTAAAGTATGTTGAGTTTTCTTTTATTATATAATCCACAAACGGCATTCCAGAGACAAAAACCTTGATAAAAAAATTGAGAAACTGAAAGAAACATGTTTCTCTATCATTCAACAAGAATGCTAAAACTTCGGAAAGGAATAGTTGAAATCTAAAAACAACTTGAAAATTTCAGCTGGAAAACTTTTTATTAATATCTCTTCATCGGAATGACAAGCAAAGCGTTTAACTGGTAGAGTGCTAAATTATTTTTGATTGTCAAATTTTTTGCACATGTCTTTGCATTGTTACAATTTATGGGAGAGTACCTTCGGGCTCTCTACCATAAATTGTAACAAGGCAAATTCATACAAAGTAAATTATTTTATTTCAAAGATACCATGAAGCATATCCACCAATTATGATTCTTTTAAGTTATGGCACCTGTACTTTAGAATAAAGCCCAAATATGGGATTCCAGCACTCAACGAGTTAAGAGACATTTTGACAAGCAGACAAAAGAATTTTATTTGATTTGGAGTTATTTCTCTTCGATTGAATGCAATCATTTGGGAGACTTCAGTTCAAGGACATAGTGAAATGACACGTCGTTATTATTGTGGGACACAAGTTGATGATTAGTGTTTTATTCGACAGAGTGGTGCATTGTGTGACTTGGAGAATGGGGACGGTATATTCACACTTGTACAAGTGCTTTAATAAGTTTGATGGAGGAGACAATTTATAAAGGAAATTGCAGGTTTTGGGAAATCTGCAATGATTATGAAGTGTAGAAACACCACAACAGAATCCCTCTTCTTGACAGTAAAATCAGACATTCAGTGTATGTACACATGTTTTATTTCAAGTATTAGGAATATTCTCATGAAACAATATTGTTCTCATTTTGTTTGTGAGTCGGAATGTTTATTATTACTGACGAAAATGTTTGAGGTGATGAGTGAATGGGAAATTGGCGAAGTGTACAATAGAATGTTTGTACACCCCATTTAGCTGTCACGTGATACACCCTGTAGAACTTTGTACACCCTGTTGGAGTTGAATGTACTGCACTGGATGCTTTGGTTTAGTGCTGCCGCGGTTATCCAGATAACCGGTTAACCTGTGGTTAAAACTTTGACCGGGCAAAAAAATGTTTTAACTGGTTAACCTTACATTCACTATACTCACCGTATATGTCTGTGTATAAGTCACCCCGTGTATAAGTCGTTCGGGATGCAACGGAAATAGGTAAGTTTTCACGAGTTACCACGTGGTGGATAAGATAAAAGAATAAAGGAAAATTATTATTAAAGATTTAAAAAATACTCGCATTTATTTGTTTTTCGTTGTTTGTTTATCACCCCAATATCTTCATCCCTGTCAAGAAAATCCAACGCTCGTTTCTGACTGAAACTTCATAGTTTCAGAATCAGAGCACCATTTGCGCCGTAACCTGCGCAGTTGTCGTGATTAAGTTGTTTTTTCCGGAATGCGAGAACGTTCCGGAAAAACCAATAAAAATACAACAAATGCGCAGGTTACAGCGCAAATTATTTTCAAATTGTTGTCCCACTTAAGCATTGCTGGTGCTATTGAAACTAACTTTACCTGGTGCACGTGTGCGTAATTTATAACCGGACATTACACATCAGTGAATTGGAGTTCATGGAATAAATAAATATGTCTCTCCAGGTATTGCAGGCAAACATTTAATGTGTTATTACTTATTTTTTCGTTGTTATTTTGATGATTTTGTATTTTTTATGATTTCATCCATATTGGCCCCACAAACCTGTTGATTTCCGGTACACGCACTGATGTACAACAACGACTAAATAGAATACTTCTTTATTATTATTTATGGTCAATGTAAATAACATTGGCCAGCCCGATATAATAGTTACAGTTGAAGCAAGAACACACTACAAATATAGATACCTTAAATGCGGTTAACCACGGTTAACCACGGTCAAACACGCTGGTTAACCGGTCAGAAAAAAAGTCTTAACCGCGGCAGCACTACTTTGGTTACTGACCAGTCAGGAAGCTTTATAATTTTAAAACAGTATTAAATAATTAGATAAGCTTGACTTTAAAACATTATATCACTTATAGGTTGCTGTGTATTGTAGTTTTTTTTTTTAAATTGTCCTGTTACATTTGGGAGAAGATTTGGTGTTTATTTTGCTTATATATTTTTATCTTTTCTTTTCTTTTTCAGTAAATAGACCATTTTTTTTTATTATTTCAGGTAACCTGATTTGCTTTTGTCATTTGGATGTTCATGGGAATGAACTCAAAGCATTTAAATATAACCTTATCAGTTTAACCCTTTACCCAACGTAACGGCCAAAACCGGTCAGCGCTATTCACAAAAATCGCCAATTAATTTTCATTATTTTTTCATTTTTTGTCTCAAAAACATAGGATATGACCCCTCATTGGAACGAGCTCGTCAAGCTCATTCCAATGAGGGGTCATAACCTATGTTTTTGAGACAAAAAATGAAAAAAATTGGTTATTCAAGAATTTTTTTTGCAAGTGTCGTCTGCTTTTCATGTTAGGTAAAGGGTTAAACAATGGCATCTCCTCCATCTGTGTATTGATATACACCTGATATCACATGTTTGAAGCCTGTTGGATTTTTGTTTTCACTTCCTCAGATCCACTGTTGTTTTTTTTGTTATCTGCCGAAGAGAATGTTTTTAAAGAGAGCTGTTGCCTTGGAAAATGTTTACAAAAAAGGTCAGTACATATGTTTTTGGTTCACTTCTCTTCAAAATAAATACTCTTTTCAATTTAATTAAAAATTTCAAGCCCACTTTATATAATAGTACAGGGAGCGTGGTGGCTCAGTAGGTAGAGGTGCAGGCTGCAAGCCGAGAGGTCCTGGGTTCGAATCCCACCTGCTGCAACCGCGTTATGTCCTTGGGCAAGACACTTCATCTCCATTGCTCGCGTGGGGGCACGGTGGTATTGTGTACTAAGGCGTACTGCACATCGATGGTGCACTTGTCTTCAACCAATGTTAACCCTGCATGTGTGGAGTTAGTATGTTGGGGAGCTGACAGTTGCTCGCCATTGCTCGGTGGTTCTCTCCAGGTACTCCGGCTTCCTCCACCCGTAAAACTGTCACGATCATGATTAGCCATTGTGCATAAATATGTGACCTTAAAACACCAATAAAGAAATAAATACTATAGTACAATGCTGTTAATTGAGTAACGACTTTGCCAGTAAAATATATTCAATTAACAGCGATATTCAGTTATTATTTTGTAAGCTTTCTAAACTTTGGTGGTATTAAAATTGCTTATTTATTTGAGTAAAAATATTGCAGATATTGGAATGACTGTCAAATAGGTGTTAAAGGGTACAAAAAGGTCTTGGTTCAAAGGCAATCCCTCACTGAAATTGATACCTCTTATTGAATGCATTTATAGGCTTAGTGTCCTTCAAAATTATGTTGCAATTGTGGCACTTTAACCCTTTACCCAACCAATTGCCCGCAAATTCAGCAGTTGAAAAAATATTATTTTTCAAAAAATTTCAACAAAACCATATCATGGAACCCCTTGTTGGAACGAGCTCGTTCCAACGAGGGATCACATGATATGGTTTTGTTGAAATTTTTTGAAAACTTTTAAAAAATGATATTTAAAATAATAAATTTTGATATTGTTTGCGTTGGGTAAAGGGTTAACTGGTTGATTGCTAGAAGCCACTATCTGGTCCTTAAAAGAAATGAGGGTACCAGAGCAAAAGCCAACATTTTCTTTGCTCATGTTTCCTATTAGATCAAATGCAAAAAATATTTTGTTTAAATAAGTTTTTCTATATTACAAATTATTGGAGGGTGCCCTCAACCAGTTAAAATTTGTAACTTTTTAGATTAATATATATTTACTTGCTTGTGTTTGTATGGCCAACCTACTGTACACTGATATCAACATACAGAAATTTTAGGCAGCAAATTTTTCCCTTAATATTCCTCCCTCCACTTCCCTATAAATAAATAATAAAATAAATAAATAAATTGTTCTTTCAGATTATCATGTTATGTAAGGATTGGTAATTTTCTTTCCCAAATAAATAATATTTAGACTAAATTCAATGTTGTTTGGCATTTCTTAATGAGCTCTCTCAAACAAGATTGAATTACAATTGGTTAAATTCCTTGTTGCATTTAGAAACAAATTTCTGCTTGTTATTTTGACATTACAGTGCTGATAATTTACAAATATTTACTTTTTAACCCCTTACCTACAAGCCAAAAAATAAACAGACTGACATTTGCAAAATGAGGCCCCCAGAGGGTGAATTTAGTGATGCTACCCTGCACAGCAGGGTAGCATCACTAAATTTACCCTCTGTGAACCTCAATCTGAATCAGGGTCTCGTAACTAAATGGAAAGAGGTACCCAAAGGGTAAATTGGCTCTCTGTATGGGACAGCATCATCAAATTCACCCTCTGGGGACCTCATTCAGCAAATGTCAGACTGCTTATTTTCAGGCCTGCTTACCTATCATAAACAGCAGGCAACACTTGCAAAAACATTCTTTTTGCTCAAAAGGTATAGCTTATGACCCCTCTTTGGAATGAGATGTGTTTTTTAGGCAGAAATTGAAAAAATAATGAACTTTGCTTGACAAATTTTGGGCTGGTAAGATTTAGCCATAGTTACAGGAATGGTACACAAGCATGAAACAGGTCACCAAAGTTTTCTTAAAAAATAGTCCATGATTGCTAATAGCGGACTCAAAAAAATTAAACCTTTAACCCTTAGGGGGCTTAATGCTGACTTTGATCAGGTTTTACTGCAACTGAACAGGTGCTCCAATAGGCAGTAACTTGCATGTTACATTCTAAGTACTTTGGCAGCTATTTCTAGGCAAGTCTTGGCTGCCTAAATAGGCAGCCAAGACTTGCCTAGAAAAAAAACTACAAAGCAACAGGAGATAAACTGTCAAAGTGTACAAAAATTGCCAAAACATCTCCAGGCCCTTAAAGATTGAGACACCCATTATAATTTTTTTCTCTTCTCCAAACTTCTTAATTCCTCGTGCTTTGCATTGCTACTTTTTGTGTTGTTCCGTCCCCCTTCCCACCCCTCCCTCCCCCATCCTTCCCACCAACAGAAAAAGATATCTATGTCATTGTTTTGGAAACAGTATCAAATGAATACACAGGGGTGATCAAATATAGTTTCATACTATTTGCTTAAGGATTGGGGGCGTGGTGGCACAGTTGGTAGAGGTGCAGGCTGCAAGCCGAGAGGTCCTCAGTTCGAATCCCACCTGCGGCAACCGCGTTGTGTCCTTGGGCAAGACACTTCACCCTGATTGCCTACATGGGGGCACGATGACGCTGTGTACTGACGCGTACTGCACGTCGATGGTGCGCATGTCTTCAACCAATCTAACCCTGCCTGTGTTGCGGTGCAGAGTTCAGAGTTACGATGTTGGAGAGCTGGCAGCTGCTCGTCGTTGCTCGGTGGTTCTCTCCGGGTACTCCGGCTTCCTCCACCCGTAAAACTGTCACGGTCACGATTAGCCATTGTGCATAAGTATGTGACCTTAAACACCAATAAATAAGTAAATAAATAAATTTGCTTAAGGATTGCTTAGAAATATAGTTGATTGAAAAATGAGGCATCCTGTTTGTTTTGAGGCATCAGTAAATTGTATTTCTTTCCTATTTATTTTTCAGGAACTGGATTAGCATGAAGACAAACTGGAATGAAAAAAACTGAGTACAACAACAAACTGGAATTCATCTCTTTATTTATAACAAGCTATTAATTAAAAATAAAATATGTTTTAATTTTTGGAATTCACTAAAAAAAACTCCACAATCCATTCAAATGCGGGTTCAGAAGCTCAGTTTGAATGCGTTTTGAGAAAGTCGTGGCTAGTTTTGACCATTGCATTGGGTAAAGAGTTGATATAAATGAGATTTACACTAAGGCTGTACAATGTACAGGGTTAGTTTCTCAGTTAATAATGATTTTTTTTCTTAACTAGAAAATGTGACTAACCCTGTGCTAATAGCACAGGGTTAGTCACACTTTCTTGTTATAAAAAAGTGGTAACTGCTATATCACACACTACATGATAATGTACACTCACTAAGGCTGTGCATTTTACAGGGTTAGTTGTATAATAGAGCTGATTTTATTTATTATCAGAATAGAGTGACAAACCCTGTGCATTGCACAGATAGTTGGTCAGCTAACATATACTGACCAACCATAGGAATTGTATTGGATTAATTCATAGACTGCCAAGTCACACACTACATGAACATATGCACTGACTAAGGCTGTAAAAAACAGTGTTAATTGGTTACTTGTTACCCCCGTCCTATTGGGTGGGGACATAAATGTCTGTCTTATGTGTAGGCTAAAGATCCTCATAGTATTCGAGAAGAGTGAGGCCACGACGTTGCTGCTACGAAGGTCATCCTACACACCTGCACCATTGGGCCAAGGAGAGGCAGTAATATAAGTTGTATAACTTGTAAGATTAAATAAAATTAAATAAATATTACACAGGGTGTAGGATTCAAGAAACTAATGAAAATACAGTGGAACCCACTTAATTGTATATCTCTTAATTGAATAACCCTGTTAATTGAATATAATTTCCCAACAAAACCATTTACCATACCTCCAGTACAAATTTGACCTGTTAATTGAATATAGCTTAAAGAATAAACTCCTGTTAATTGAATAAAAAATCTTGCAACCTGTCGAGAAATTACCCTGACTTTCGCCATTCTTCCTTTGTTTATAGACATATTTGGCCTCAGTACATCCAATACAGGCATTTAATCTATTATATCTTGTTTGACAGAGCTCATGGAGCTCTGTCAAACAAGATATAATAAAATAAATGCTAAGTTTTTCTCTAGAATACAGGAAAGTGACACAATCCCTGTTAATTGAATACTCTGTTACTCCTGTTAATTGAATAATCTTCATTGGCAAAGTGTCTATTCAATTAACAGGGTTCCACTGTATTTATACTGGACTGTGGAAATTTTTTAGAGTTAATTCCAGAAATTAAAACATTCTTTTTTAAATTAACATCTTGTTTTATCCAGTTTAATCATGAGGAAAAGGTAACACACTCTTGCGTTTTTGAAAATTGTAAATGCTTCTCAGAACTCAGATATTTGAAAAATAAAGAGAGTTTTTCTGGTGTCTTGTAGTTTCTTTTTTAGCTCATCTAACTGGAAGTCAGGGGGAGCTATATTAATCACTCCTCTTTGTCTGTCATCTGGCATCCATTGTAAAGTTGGTGTGTAGTCTTCTCCCAAACCACTGGCCCAATCCCAATAAAATTTCATGTGAGGGGTGATAGAGGTTGGC
Source organism: Pictodentalium vernedei (assembly GCA_031216915.1). Taxonomy (NCBI): domain Eukaryota; kingdom Metazoa; phylum Mollusca; class Scaphopoda; order Dentaliida; family Dentaliidae; genus Pictodentalium; species Pictodentalium vernedei. The sequence goes on along the minus strand of CM062293.1, from coordinate 48,009,333 downwards.
CATTTCAATTTTGTTGAAATCAGTGTGATGTCTCCCATAGAAATGGTGTGGAAAAGGCCATTCTAGTGTTATAAAATTTTCTCATGAACTGATAGATGCATGCAATGACTTGGTATTTGGTGTTCAGCTTCCTTTTGAGGAATAAAGTGAAGTTGTCCAAACAGAGTTTGGGGGCAAAAGTTGTTGAAAAATTGGGAGGACAAGAGTTTGGACCTCTGCCCAGATTTTACATTTTACACGTAGGACATTATGAACGAAATTTGGAGTACATTACTGGGTGATAAGTTTTTGATTAAAAAAAATTACTTTGTGGCCCCATAGAAACTGCAAAGAAAAATGACATTTTATAAAATAGTCTGTTTTTCGAAACCACTGTTTCCCATAATTCCTCTGGTAATTTACCCCAATACATCAGACTCCAACTCTGTGACCAAAACTTCAAATTCTCTTGTCCAGCAATTAGCCTAATCTAATATATAAATGCGAATGTCTGTATCTATCTCTCTCTATCTTTGTTCCGGGTGAACTCCGTTTCTCGACCGATCGATCTCAAATTTTGTACACAGGGTAATGTGTCCCTGCAAGTAACATGGGATGGGTGCCATGCCCATGCAGGGTGACCTTGACCTTGAAAGTGATGACCTTGTGACCTTTTATTTCAAAAACGGCTGGGCCGATCAGGCTAAAATTTCATATGTGCTGTATATTGACCCATCGATCATTTTGACTTTATTGGGGTGTCCGTGCAGTGTGACCTTGACCTTCAAACTAGTGACCTTGATATATTTCTCCGTTTCTCTACCGATCTGATATAACCATCTTCCCCCATGCAACGACGGGTATTCACCCGCTAGTGTAATCATATATCTGATACTAAAAATATACATGGCATTGGTTTCAACATTTACCTTCTGGTTAGAGTTTTATCCTGTGCAATAGTGCAAAACTATACAGCGGAACCCAAAGTATCAGATTTCAATAACTCTTGGTACACTACTTTATATTAATCCTATGAATCCCCTTGGTATCATGTCAGTTCAATGGCTGCAGTTAGAAGAGTCCATATTGATTATTTGGGGATAGACCAATTAATATTTTCAACATGCAGCTTTTGAGCTGCATGTTGAAAATATTGATTGGTCCAACCAACACATTCACTTAGCAGGCATCCTACATATTGAAATATGGAATTTCACAATCCCTGTCCCTGAAGAGCAGCCTCCCGTGTTCAAAGTGTTAACATTGTCTTGGACAAGTTTGAAAACAATGGTTATTTGTTGAAAATTGATAGCATTATTTGTTGTATTGGAAATTGTAATAATTATATGGTAACTTGAACATTAATTATCAGATTTAATTAATATTCAGTTCATTACCCTTTTGCTTATTTCATAATTCATGAGCTTGAAGGGGATTTGCTTCACAATGCTTTTTTGTCGAGTTTTCACAAAAAAAAAACTATATAAATGATATTGCGAGGGTCGGTTGCCAGGCGGATGGGCAGGACTCTTTTTGCTTATAGCTTAGTTGTTTCTGGACGGATTTTGATAATATTTGGGATGTGACTTGATATGCATGTTCAACACCTAATGATATGAAATAGAGCATGTCCATGCTTTTTTACAAGAGTTATGTCCCTTTGTTAAAATCAACTAATTTTGAGCTTGATAGCACGATAACTTCAACAAATGTCTCCCAGTTGACTGATATTTGGCAAATGGGTTTCAAGGAAAAATGTCTTGATTAAGTTCGAACACGGGCTCGGACCGATGTGCAGCAGCAGAATTATTCGGCTGAATTGGTCACTTTTTGCAAATTTTGTCTTTGATAGCACGATAACGTAAACAAACGTCAGCCGATTTGATTCATTTTTAGCTCAACTTTGACGACTCCAAATTTGAGCTTTTGTCATGGCCTGTCTGTCCATCTGTCCGTACGTCAACAATTGGATACGGCTTGGGCTAGAGGCCGTATTTATGAACCGATCTTTACGAAACTTGTTGGGTACCTTTGTTATGACCATGGGCAGAGAACTAGTGTTTTGGGTGCGGTCCAAAATTCAAGATGGCTGCCAGCCGCCATTTTGTACCAATGATGCAGAAATTTGTTTTTTGTACAGAACTTCCATATGAAAGCTCTGATTTGAATAATTTTTTTATGAATGTTTAGTACCATGGGATACATCACATATAATACAGGTTTTTTTCTCGTGCGTAAATTGTGCAAATTAGACTAATTTTGATGTTTTTTGGTGTTACTTTCAGCACTGTAAGTGCAAATGCCAAAACGGCTCGGGCTAGAGGCCGTATTTATGAACCGATCTTTACGAAACTTCTTGGGTACCTTTGGTATCACCGTGGGACGAGAAGGAGTGTTTTGGGGTCCGGTCCAAAATTCAAGATGGCCGAAGGCAGCCATTTTGTACAAAATTAGGTGCAATCAGATTTTTGCACAGAACTTCCATATGAAAGCGCTGATTTGAATAATTAATTTTTTGTGTGAATGTTTAGTACCTTGGGATACATCACATATAATACAGGTTTTTTTCTCGTGCAGATATTATGCGAATTAAATGAACTTTGATTTTTTCAGTGCGACTTACACACAGTAAGTACACATGTCAATACAGCTCGGGCTAGAGGCTGTATTTATCAACCGATCTTCACGAAACTTCTTGGGTACCTCTGTTATCACCTTGGGACGAGGACGAGTGTTTCTGAGTGCGGTCCAAAATTCAAGATGGCTGCCAGTGGCCATTTTGTACCAAAATTAGGTCTAATCAGTTTTTTGTACACAACTTCTATACGGCTCAGACTAGAGGCCATATTTATGAACCAATCTTTACAAAACTTCTTGGGTACCTTTGTTATCACCGTGGGATGAGAGCGAGTGTTTTTGGGTGTGGTCCAAAATTCAAGATGGCCACCAGCAGCCATTTTGTACCAAAATTAGTGCAATCAGTCTTTTGTACAGAACTTCTGTATGAAAGTTCTGATTTGAATAAATTTTTGTATGAATGTTTAGTAACATGGAATACATCACATTTTGTAAGGGTTTTTTTTTTCGTGCAGAAATTATGCAAATTAGATGAACTTTTTTGATTTATTCAGTGCTACTTACACAATGTAAGCACACATGTCAATATGGCTCAGGGTAGAGGCTGTATTTATGAACCAATCTTCACCAAACTTCTTGGTTACCTTTGTTATCACCTTGGGATGAGAATGAGTGTTTCTGTGTGCGGTCCAAAATTCCAGATGGCTGCCGGTGGCCATTTTCTACCGAAATTAGGTCCAATCAGTTTTTTGTCACAAGTTCTATACAGCTCATATTTATGAACTGATCTTCACAAAACTTCTTGGGTACCTTTGTTTTCACCTTGGGACAGGAACGAGTGTGTTTTGGGGTGCCTTTGTTATCACTGTGCTATGAGAACAAATATTTTGGGGTTCAGTCAGACCCACTCTGGGACTCAAAGATTTTTTCTAGTTTAGCATCTGACTGTCACCCACCTTTACAATACTTTACCTATACATTTGTTACAGGCAACAGTCAGTATTTATGTACAGACCATTACAATACTTTATATGTACCTTTGTTATCAGGTCATTACCTAGATGTTTGTCATTACTGTGTCACATACAATACATGTACATGTCTTTGACTTGACAAGTTGAGCTACAGTGTCATTGACACTTTCATTTAGTTCATAGACACCATTGCATCAGCCATAAAAACTCAACCCCGCATCGGTGATGCAAACCCTTGTTTCTTGTTTTCTGTGGTAAACAAGTTCTGTTTTACTGGTAAAATAGAACCCAGTAACCAAAACCTGGGCTGGAAGTCCTCAAAAGTGGGTAGCATATGTATAAACGATTGACTAAACTTGAATTTATTCCTATGCTGCAGTCATGATCTAGCCATAGATGCTGAAAATGACCATAAACACCAATAAATAAATAAATTTTTTCTCCCCAACCACTGCTTCCAATGTTTTCATGTTTTATATATGACAACCTTGTCAGGATGATTTACAGTTTTGTTCAAATTAAACGCATGAGGATTGAATCTAGGAGTGGGGATGTCATGGGGCCCTCAGGTTTTAACCTTTTACCCAATGCACATAATCTCAAAATTTATTATTTTAAATATTATTTTTTTCAAATTTTCCAAAATTCTCAACAAAACAATATCATGTAACTCCTCATTGGAATGAGCTCGACGAGCAGTCACATATGGTTTTGTCAAAATATTTTGACAAATAATTTTTTTGGAAGTGCTCAATTTGTACATTACTCGGGTTGATGTACCAGTTTCGTTTGGTAAAGGGTTAGCACTGTGGATAATGGAGAATATATTTTTAATATTTTCATCTCCCGAACTACCATTCCAAATGCTTTAATGTTTGAAGTATATAACATGTTTGTAAGGATCGTTTACAAGTTTGTTCAAATCAAACTCTTGGGGTCAAAGTTAGGGTGCCATGGGGCTCCATGCATTAACACTGTGATTAATGGAGAGAACAAAAATTCTTATCCCAAGCCAATAGTTCAGATGCTTCCATGTTTGATATACACCCCTTTAACCCTTTACCCAATGAATCGGCCGCATCCGCCCACGTAATTTGTAAATTCAGCAGTTTAAAAAATATTATTTTTCGAAAATTTTTAACAAAACCATATCATATGACCCCTCATTGGAATGAGCTCGTCGAGCTCGTTCCAATGAGGGGTCACATGATATGGTTTTGTTGAAATTTTTTGAAACATCCGAAAAAATGATATTTAAAATAATAAATTTTGATATCGTCTTCGTAGGGTAAAGGGTTAATGATGATTTACATGTATATATAATCAACCCTTTGAGGCATATATGGGGGTGTCAAGAGACCCTTAGATTTTAAACTATTAGGAATGAAAATACATTATTAAACTTTTTTCTCCCAAACCACACCTCTAAATGCTTCAAAGTTTGATGTATACCATATTTGTAAGGATGGTTTACAAATTAACTCAAATCAAGCTCCTAGTCTAATGTTTGGGGCTGCTGTTGGGGAGGGTGGGGAGCATGCACAGATTTAAAACAGGGTACTTAGGTAGGGCTGCACAATATTCAAAACTAAATACCGGTAACGGTATTCAAAAAAATACCGTGGTATACCGGTATATCGAAAACTGTTCAGATATATGAACATAAGAACCACAATCGAGACTCGAGGCATCACAGTTGGAACAAATTAGCACACCTTGATGATGCAGTTCGAAAAACATTTACCCAACGCAGACGATATCAACATTTATTACTTTCAAAAGTAGTTTATCAGATTTTAACCAAAGATTTCAACAAAACTATATCATGTGACCCCTTATTGGAACGAGCTCGTTGAGCTCGTTCCAATGAGGGGGTCACATGATATAGTTTTGTTGAAACTTTTGAATTTGTGTATTTCGAGGGCTCAAGCAGACGATTCCTTGGATAAAGGGATAATATTATTCAATCGGAGCTACAGTTAAAAAACTCAAGACATCTTGAAAATTAAATTGAGAGTAAATAAATAATGACGATAAACCGATATTTTTGTAATTACACCGGTATTCAATCGATATTGGTTTGAATACCAGTATATATCAGTTTATCGATATACCGTGCAGCCCTATACTTAGGTGCAGCCCTTGGAAGTGAAGCAGTACTTGTTTACTGTGGTAAACATGCTCTGTTTTACTGGTAAAATAGGACCCACTCACCGATGCTTGGAAGTCCTCAAAAATGGATAACATGGGTATAAATGATTGACTAAACTTGACTTTATATCCATGTTGTGGTCATGATCAGCCATTGTGTAGAAATATGTGACCTTAAACACCAATAAATAAATAGTAGGTGCAACATATAAGAAAACATTCTCATAAACCAATGATCTAAATAATTTCACATCTGACTCCCCACACTCCAGCAATCGTCATTGACAAATTTGTACAAATTAAGCCAGTTAGGTCATTTTAAGCGGTAACAGCCTCACCCTCACACATCATCTCCCTTTCCATTCTAACATGGTTGATAATGGTTGGGGGAAAACATTTAAAAAAGTCTTTTCCCAAACTTTAGCAGTTTGACATATTGTATCTTGAAAATAATGATTGGCTAATGATTTTTTAAAAATTAAAATCTCTTTGCAAAAAAATCCATGGGCTTTTGTCAGGTGAGAGATTCAGCCCCACGAGGCCTCTTGTGTGCTTTCAGAATCTGGCTCACAACACCATTTTCCAAAGATCTGTGAGAGCTTTCCAGAAAATGATGTCAGCTTCTGATCTTATCAGTATAGGAAGAGAAAGATACATAGTTTATAGTGTTTATCCTACAACTTATTATGCCCCCGACTTGAAGAGTGGAAGGGTATCTAGGGGAAACCTCCATCTGCCCGTCCGTCTATTCGTCCGTCCATACCAACATTTTCTCTTGTATCTCAGCCACTGCTACTCCGATTTGAATGATATTTGTTGATGTGATAGAGCATCATGGGTGAACGATACCTTGTAGCGTGAGTTTCTTCCACACATTTTTACCTGCGTCGCCAGCGGCAGAGCAGGTCTAGTAATCGCTCGACTCCATCCGTCTGGCCGTCCGTCCGTCCGTCCGAAACACTTTTTCCGTCAAAGTTTTCTTGGCTTCTATGAAAGGGAATGATTTTATATTTGGTCTGCTGCTTCATAATGATGAGTTGTATCGTGTATCTAATTTTCAGATCAATTGCATGCAGCGACGCAGGTCCAGACCCGGTATTGGTCTTGGCTTGTTTCCAAAGTTATGGCTCTTTTTCACTCTTTCAACTTGAAATTTTTTTTTTTGCGGTTGGGGGGCATTGGTACACGCCTTGTGTTGCCCTCTTGTTTTGACTTGTACTGTACAGATTTAAATTGGGGGAAGATGAAAGGGAATCATCTATATCAACTTGGAAGCCCCCAGTGGAAACTCGGGAAGTGGTGCAATATTTGTTGACTGTAGAACCTAGTTACTGATGCCTAAGGGAGAAGTCCTCTAAAGTGGGAAGCATAGGTATAAACACTTTTGCCTGAAATTGACTTTATGCATACGTTGTGATCATGATACAGTGGAACCCACTTAACTGAATATTTTTAACTGAGTAACCCTGTTAACTGAATATAACTGAAACACAAAATCATTTATCATACCTTCAATACAAATTTAGGCTGTTAATTGGATATGGATTATAGAGTTAACCCCCTGTTAATCCTTTGATACTTTTGTACGTCTTATGACATACGAAATCAAACAGCACGTTGATACTTTTGTACGTCTTATGACATACGAAATCAAATAGCGCCATGATACTTTGTGGTAATTTGTTTTGTAACTTTTGTTATTATTTTTCGATTTTTAAAGTTTTAACCTCAATCCATATTTTCTCCTGAATAGTGCTCAGTGACAACCGTTGAGCCAAATGTTATCGCAGCTTAAGATACTAATTTAATCCTGCTGTCAAGACTTCCCAATGGGTTGAGTGCTGGAAACCACTATCAGGGCTTTCAAAAAATGAGGATACCAGAGCAAAAGCAACACTTTCCTTGCTTATATTTCATATTCAGTCAAACACAAATAATATTTTGCTTTATTTTTATGTTTTACTACAAATTATTGGAGAGTGCCTGTGGGCACTCTCAAGTAATTTGTAATAAAACAAGTTTTGAATAACAAATTCATTCCACCAAAAATAATCTAGCCCTCAACCGTTTACACTAATTTGAAAAAATGCTTGTTATCTGTACTTTCCGACGTTTGATGTCGCATTTTGAAAAACGTTGAAGCAACTGAATTCCAAGTGACGTTTGAACGCCAGAATAATTAAAGTCTCAAAGGGTTAATTAAATAAACAGTTTTGTAATATATCGAGAATGTACCAAGGCTATCACTGAATTTCTCTTGTTTATAGATCTATTTGAAGAGAGCATACCCAATAAACGCCGTACTCCCAGCTGGTGGATATTCCTGCCCAGGACAATAAATCTCTTGCTACTAAAATACAATACATGGAGAGTGGATTGTAACTAAATCACCCGTAGAGTGGAGTTATCACCCAAGCTATAACTTTCAAATTTTGTACATATCGACAAAAAACACAAGCAATGTTTCAGCCAATGGACCTCCGGGTTTAACCCGGAGGTCCATTGGCTGATACTTTGCTGGTTCTGGTTATGCTCTACAACAAATTTGCAATTATTGCTTGGGTGGAATCTCCACTCTGCAGGTGATTTAGTGATAATACACTCGCCACGTACTATAGGTATAATTTGGGCATCTTCAACCAAATTTCCCCCTTGAAACTGATTGATTTTTTATCAATGATTTCTTGAGTTAAATTTACACAAATTTTGAAAATTATACTCGGCAGGTTACATTGTGGAGTGCTAAATTATTTTTGGTCATCAAAATTTGTTCACAACTCTTGGCCTTGTTACAATTTATGGGAGAGTATGTATAGACACTCTCATAAATTGTAATAAACCAAATCAATACAGACTAAATAATTTTACTTCCAAGATAACATAAAAGATATTAACTGAGTTTGGTGCCTTTATATTGTGATAACTACACTTTAGCGTGAAGCCCAAATATGGTCTTCCAAAGCTCTACCAGTTAAGAGTTAATCTATTTTGTCTTGTTTCACATAGCCCCCCCCCCCCCCCCCCCCCACCCCTAAGCTCTATCAAACAAGATATCTGTCATATAAATGGGGAGCATGTGTTTCCAATCGTGTCGGCATCCATCTAGAAATTCAAGCTCTGATTTTCTCCCTCGTTATGCATTGAAACTAGAAAGTTGCATGGGTGGGCTACCTGTCTTGGGACTTGTCAGCCTGCCAGTTATGGAATAGATACTCAGTTTATCTCCAGAAATAATGGAAAACGGCCAAATCACTGTTAATTGGTAGAGTGCTGGAAGCCCATATTTGGGCTTTATTCTGAAGTACACGTACAACAATTCAAAGGCTGTATACTCTGTGGGTGTGCTTAATATTATCTTTGACATGAAATTATTTTAACTGAATAGATTTGTCTTGTTGCAATTTATGGGAGAATGCCTTTTGGCACTCTCCCATAAATTGCAACATGGCAAAGACTGGTAAATAAATTTTGATGATCAGAAATAATTTAGCACTCTACCAGTTAATTGAATACTCCTATTAATTGAATACGTCTCTGGCAAGGTGGCTATTCAGTTTAGTGTTGCTGTATAGCCAAAGATGCTGAATGTAACCTCAAACACCAATAATAATAATAATAATAATAATAACAATGACCGGTCGCTGATTTGTCGCGGTTCTCAGATGAGAAGGCCTTGGTTACCTCTGTGCTACTCTGTGCTACTAACTGCCTCCCTATTCCCATGTTTCTCCTCTCCTCCCAGCACTCAGACGAACTGTTTGATGCCCGATTCTTCCCAACCTCTCCGATAAGCATACTAACATGCTTTGTACCACCCACTAACCACATGTCCTTCGAACTCCCATAACCCTTCTCCTTTATACTCCCAGTGAATCTTATTCTGTCAGATTTGTATTTTGGACAGTTTACTGGAAAGTTTTGCAGGGCTCCCATCACGCCTAAATTATACATATGGCTTTCCTTTTCACTATTTTCCCCAATATTTTCCCTCAGCTCCAGGGACGGCGACCTCAGCTTGAACAACAGTGACCCCTCAAAAGATGCCATCAATGTACTCTTCAAAACCTGACTTCTCTTTATCACGCAGACCATCCAAAGATCTCTTTGATTTGACCCTCCCTCGCCAATTAAGGTTACCATTCTCCAAGACTCTGACGATTGTTTACCCCTACTTTTGTCCCTACTTAAGTCCGACATCTCCGGTGAGTAGTTCCATCCACCCTGTCTTTGTATTTGAATTCCAAATATTCTGGAACATTAGTTTACACCATCGGCTGTCGGGGAGATTTACCAAAGAGTTAAGATAACAAGAGTTTTATTAAGTCTACCCTGTCCTTGATCCTTATCCAACCAAGGTTACCACAGATTGCTTCTAGTGCTGCGGCATTACTCTACGCCGTTATCCATCGTTCTGCAGCGTTTCCAAGCTCCTTAAAGCCCTTTTGTTTTTAGAGGTATCACTTCCGTACCATATGTTATTCTTGGTACACCCACCATTTCCATTATTTATTTATTTATTAGTGTTTAGGGTCACATATTTATGCACAATGGCTAATCATGACCGCGACAGTTTTACGGGTGGAGGAAGTCGGAGTACCCGGATAGAACCACCGAGCAACGGCGAGCAACTGTCAGCTCCCCAACATACTAACTCCACACAAGCAGGGTTAGCATTGGTTGAAGACAAGTGCACCATCGACGTGCAGTACGCCTTAGTACACAACGCCACCGTGCCCCCACGCGGGTCATGGAAATGAAGTGTCTTGCCCAAGGACACAACGCGGTTGCCGCAGGTGGGATTCGAACCGAGGACCTCTCGGCTTGCAGCCTGCACCTCTACCTACTGAGCCGCCGCGCTCCTACCATTTTCCATTTAGTCATAGAAAAAAAAAACCTTTAGCTCAAGAAAACCATCATTGTCGCCATTCTTGTAAGACCAACCCCCAGAAAAATGTGGAGTTTAAGGGGTAAACACTTTTCAGCTGATTCATCCATCCGTCCGTCCATCCATCCACTTTTGCATCCACTCCGTAACTTTTGAATGACTGAATTTTATCAGAGTGTGGGGGAGGGGGGGGGGGGCGGTAAAGACTTTCTCTTTCCCATACAAAATATCTTGAATGTCTATTCAGATTCAGCTGATTTCTTGCATTCATTTATAACTAAATAATATCTTTATCGGGTTCCATTGAACCATATTCAGCCCTTTTCATTAATCAAAAGGACCATGGGCGCCAGAAGCAGTGGAGGTGGTAGATGTTCCTTGCCATTGGGCTGGGAAAGGGGGCAGCGCGTGTCCCGTTTTTTGTCAAAAGTGAGCCAGTGGAAAAGACTTGACATTGCGAGGACTGTAACCGAGAAACTTTCAAGAATACGTTTTATGTGCGGTAGTGGTGGTGAGGGGTGGATCGGGTATAATGAAGGAGGTTGGTTGACAAGCATCAAAGAAAGAAAATATGCAATCGTTGGGTTAGTTCTCAAGCTTTGCATTGTAACTTGAGTGCAACAAGGTGCCATCTGCAATGCAAAAGCATTGCAGATGGTACTTTGTTGCACTCAAGGGACGATATATTATGTCCATACTATTGAGTGTCACATTACAATTTATTGTACGTTGTAAACTCCCATAAAATTATCCCTTGTTCATAATGTCATTCCTCATCCACTTATCCTTCATGTTTTCATCCCATTTTCCACTAGTTTCCCAGGGAATCTTATTCTACTAGGTGGGGGCTCGGTGGCTCAGTTGGTAGAGGTGCAGGCTGCAAGCCGAGAGGTCCTCGGTTCGAATCCCACCTGCGGCAACCGTGTTGTGTCCTTGGGCAAGACACTTCACCCCCATTGCCCATGTTGGGGCACGGTGACGCAGTGCACTTAGGTGTACTGCATGTCGATGCTGCACCTGTCTGCAACCAATGCTAACCCTGCTTGTGTGGAGTTAGTATGTTGGGGAGCTGACAGTTGCTCGCCGTTGCTCGGTGGTTCTCGCCGGGTACTCCGGCTTCCTCCACCTGTAAAACTGTCGTGGTCATGATTAGGCATTGTGCAGAAATATGTGACCTTAAACGCCAATAAATAAATAAATATTCTACTAGGCAAATATTTGGGGCATTCTAAAATTAATTTTTCAGGGCCTTCCGTTACACCTTAGTTACACATTTGGCACACGCTGCTTTCCTCGCTTTTCCCGATTCAACCCCTCAACTCCAGTAACTTGGATCTCACTTTGAACAATAGTGCCCCCCCCCCCCCCCCAAAAAAAAACGACCCATCCAGGTACTCAAAGGCTTGCGCATCCTTTTTATAGAACCCGTCTAAAGAACTACTGGTCCTAATTCCTGCCCTCTATTACAATCCTCGAGTACCCTTTCTCTTATAAAGCTACTCCCCTGCGTCAGTCCCCTTTTCTAGATGTTCGGTCTCTATGGAGTAATTCTCCATGAGCTCCCTCACTTGCCTTATCCATCCTGCCTGAATGTTATAGTTCCATGCATGGTTAAACGTCGTTTTACACCATCTGCTGTTTGGAAGGTTTACCATGTAATTTAGGTAACATAATTTTCCCGTACCCATTCTATCGTTAACATGCATCCACCCGGGTTCCCCCCTGACCGCACCAGTGCGGCTGCGTTACTTGATCCGGTTACCCACCGACCCGTCACCCGCATCATTGTATATATATATAGAAACTTCCAAGTTCCTCACTATTATTCGGTTTGGAGGGATCACGCCTGTTCCATATATTACACTTGGTAATTTCACTCTCTCTCTCAAACAGTTTATCCAACGAACACCTTGTAAAAGCTGTTACTTCCCAGAGGTTTTAACTGATTCAGTGTTCTTTTCCGCCTTGGGGGGTAAAAATTGGTTAAGTACACAATGTAACTTGGGATTTTTCCCAAAATCGATTAAATGGGTATTCTGCAAGTAGTGTATGGCTTGAATTGGGGTAGGTTAGGCCCCACAAAGTACATCTTTTGTTTCTCTGGCCATTTTTCTAAAAATTGTATGCGGGTGGGCGGTTTTGTATTTTATTTTTCTAATTTTATTTATCTTTGCCATCAAAAATTTATGTTCTTGGTTTGTTTCATGTTTTAGGCTACATAATCTACAAGATAGCATGGAAGCCTTCTTGTACTCAAGGGACAAATTTATCAATGTTATTAACGTCGGTAAAATATCAGACTTACTAATTATTATTTTTTTTAAGCTTGCATTAATGGGGGTGCGGTGGCGTTGTGGTAACCGGTTCTCATCAGATCACCCAAGTTAAGCAACGTCGAGCCCGGTAAGTTCTTGGATGGATGACGTCTGAGCGATCGATTCGGACTCCCGCGTTGTGTCCTTGGGCAAGGAACTTAACCCTGATTGTCCACATGGGGGTACGATGACGCCGTGTACTAAGGTGTACTGCACGTCGATGGTAGGCATGTCTTCAACCAATCTAACCCTGCCTGTGCTGCAGTGCGGAGTTACGATGTTGGGGAGCTGGCAGCTGCTCGTCGTTGCTCGGTGGTTCTCTCCGGGTACTCCAGCTTCCTCCACCCGTAAAACTGTCACGGTCATGATTAGCCATTGTACATAAGTATATGACCTTAGAACACAAATAAATAAATATAATTGGCTTGAATTAGGGTCGGTTAGGCCCCACAAATTAGATCTTTTGTTTCTCGGGACATTTTTGTAAAATTGGATGCGGGCGGGCGGTTTTTTATTTTATTTTTTATTTTTTTAATTTTATCTTTGCCATCAAAAGTTTATGTTCTTGGTTTGTTTCATGTTTTAGGTTAATAATATCTACAGGATAGCATGGATGGTGGTGTATGGCGGCCTTTGATTGCAAGTAGGCTTTGCAATGCTAAAGCATTGCAAAGCCTTCTTGTACTCAATGGACAAATTTATCAATGTTATTAACGTGGGTAAAATATCAGACACACTAATTATTATTATTTTTAAGCTTGCATTGGTTATAAAAAGAGAGAATGCAGCAGCCAAAAGGACCATGAGGGAGTGTCTGAGAAACCGATTTTTAACTTATGTTGGCCTTACCACGTGTAATTAAGTCAAGATAAATAAAACTAAAAAACAGCCTGCCCTAAGCAGTGTTTTATTTTTTACAATAAATGGAAACTTGTATCCAAGACATTATTTTAATTGATAATATTCAATAAATTAACAATACAACTACACATATATAAATATAGCACATTGACACTTGCGCGGGGTTAAAACATGTAAAAAAAAATTATTGCACTCGCCCACACAACGGCTCACCAATCTGCATCGATTTTTGAACCTGCGCTTTCACTGGTCAACCAATAACCACAGCTTGTTCATCTCACTTTTTACTGCTGGCGACAGTTGGCAAAACGGTTCTGCTCCAAATCCGTCTAGCTTTAACACAGAGTAATCCAAGGTGGAAGTCTGTGAGAATCTGGCAGTTCTACACCACGTCCAGACAAATAATCGAACCTCAAATTCGATCTGGATTTAAGTGAAAATCCCGACCATGTGACATTGTAGTTTAGTTTGACTCTCCCAACCTCCTGCACACTGAAGTCAAAATAATGAAATTTCAAGTACCAAATTTTGCCTTAATGCGTCTAGAAATTTAACCAATTCAATTTTGTTTGACAGAGTTCAGCGAGCTCTGTCAAACAACATATAAATGGTTAAATTCCTCGTTGTATTGTGGCGGAAAATTGCGGATTAAAATTGTGATATTTTGACCCCTGTGCGCATGAGGTTAAGCTAGTTATGATATAATACAACAGCAGGGGAAACGTAGCCTCACTCTCCTTGAATCCTAGTCCCTCCCCCCCCCCCCCCCCCCGGTGGGAGCCCCGCGAAGTGAAACAGTGTTGTTTACTGTGGTGAACGAGCCCTGTTTTACTGGTAAAATATGACCCAATCACCAATATTTAGGGTGGAAATCCTCTGAAATGGACAACATGGGTACAAGCTATTGACTAACCTTGACTTTATCTCCATGTTGCGGTCACGATTAACCATTGTTCAGAAGTATGTGACCTTAAACACTAATATATAAATAAATAAATCCTATTGGTGAAGAATTACACCTCGCCACAGCCCCTATAACACCACCTGCATATCCCAGAACCCGTCGAAATTAATTTCCACCTTCATCCTCTAAACAACGTGCCCACCATGACCAGGTGGCGGTTAGGCCTTCCTCAGCATTTGTAGATTATTTTATTGTCCAGTCTTTTTTACACAAAAATGTATTCACACCTGTCACGATATAGCCACAAATGCCGAAAGTGACCTTAAACACCAATAAATAAATTCATTCATTCCACGTTGAAAGGGTCCGAATACAAAATGTTGAACCTTGAATTATCAGCCTTTTTAGTAAGCATCGTTTTAAAATTACTTGATTTAACCAACTGCAGCTAGACTCTTTGACTTGAGGCTTCAGATTCTTGAACACTCGATACAGCTTTGCGGTGAAGGGAAAATGAACAATTATTTTCTCTTCAGTGTTCTACACAGAGTGATGCCCTGATTCGAGCCTTGGTGTAAAACAAAGTTACCTACCACATTGAGAAGAACATGCAAACTGAAACAAATCCACGGATTATAATTTTGCCGCAAAGAATCGTTGCGTCTAAATTATATTCAGTGATTTTCTGTTCCATTGGATATCGCATTCATTTTATGTACTCAGTGTCTATGTTTTACAGCAAGGCCGAAATTACAGGTTTCCCTCACTATCAAAGTACCAAAATTGGCTTGGAAATTGTTATTACTCATATCGACGCTCGCATCGCGTCCGTTTTGAACTTGCCGTCTCTATTTATCGGGGCTTAATGACACTTTCAACATGTATCATCTTGCCGCGCTGTACAGTTTGACGGATGGGGGGAAGCCGGCGAATAACTGTCGGACTTCTCAGTGAACCATACTGCACACGCAGGGTTATCATCGGTTGAAGGCAAATGTACTTACCATCGTCGTAACCTTCGCCTTGGAACACACTGCCACCGTTTTTCCAAATTAGGGAATGCGGTGGTTCAGTGGTACAGATGCGAACTGGCCGTACGGTCCACCGGGAAAATTCCCAGTGGGCCCCCTACTGATGCTGCCCAACACATGTTGGTGCAGGAATTTTGTGAAAATGACCAAAAGGCAAAATGGATCTGATTAAATGCGCATAGACTGCAGGGTATCGAAATGTTCTCTACGCAGACTGCCATTGGCACACATTTTGATATACCAGCAGTCTTGTCTGTCATTGATTGCTGAGATAAAAGGAAACAACGTTTCTTCAATTTGAAAAATCAAAATTTTCTCCGTTTGGACCGAAATATGGTCTTCCCGATGGGAACTCCCCCCCCCCCCCCCCTCCCAGGTAGAACTATTTTTGCCGAATTATCTATGAAGATGATTCAAAAGTGCCATCGAAATGTCCTCAATGTGGACTACCATTTCGCGGTATCTTTTCTTGTCCCAGTCTGGCCATGAGTGATAACGGCAACTGAGTTCAAACCGGAAGGTTCACAGTTTGATCCCCGCCAGGAGTCAATACTTTGAGTCGTTGGGCAGGACACTTAATCCCGATTGCCCATAACTGTATTATGTCCTTCAGACCTGAAATAAGCAGTCTGACAATTGCAGAATGAGGTACCCAGAGGGTGAATTTGATGATGCTATCACATACAGTGGGCCAATTTATCCTCTGGGTACCTCTTTCTGTTTAGTTTTGAGACGCTAATTCAGCTTGAGGTTCACAGAGGGTGAATTTAGTGATGCTACCCTGCTATGCAGGGCAGCATCACTAAATTCACCCTCTGGGTACCTCATTTTGCAGATGACAGTCTGCTTATTTCTTGCTTGGTGTGCTTGTACAAGGCACTCAGTCTCAATTCCCCACGTGGGGGCACGATGGTGCCGTGTACTGAAGCGTACTACATGTCGATGGAGCACTCGTCTTCATTCAATGCTAACCATGCTTGTGTGGAGTTAGTACTTTGGGGAGTCTGCCAGTTACTCGCCGCTGCTCGGTGGTTCTCCCTGGTACCCTGGCTTCCTCCTGCAAAACTGTCCGACACGAGATTACCCTGGCTGTCGAAACCTGTGTGTAGTTAGTACATTGGGGAGTCTGACAGTTACTCGCCGCTGCTTTTTGGTTCTCCCGGGGACTCCGGCTTCCTCCTCCTGTAAAACTGTCCGACACGAGGTGACCCTGGCTGTCAAAAGTGTCATTAAACCCCAATAAATAAATTTCCCAAATTGTACTTAGTGGTCAGACCTCTATCAAAGTACGCTACACGCAGATCCATCGATGCATAATCAGTGACATACCTGGAATACTGTTTTTTGGTTTATATTTTTGACAAAATATAAATACACCATGCATGTTTGATTGGCAGATATCACAATGATTGCACTAATTTATAAAATAACAATTTTTTTCAATCTGAGATCAACACAAATTATTCAAATAACATTGTTTTGTTTCATGGTGTATATTGAAAAGTCACACATGAATTATGGTTACTTAAGTTTGAATCGTATCATCCAAACTGACTAACACCCCCGCCCACCCCCACCACCCTCCCCTCTGTCGTCAATCGATTGAATAAGAATCATCCCCTAAAATGGCTGATTTTTTTCAGTCGAAATAAAAAATTAAAACTCTTACTAGCAATACATTGAACTTTCGGATGGAATTTACAACAACTTATTCCTTTTGTCCTATAACCATGTGTTGTCCATTGTTTCCGGTTTTTAAATTTTTACCCGATGCAACGGTTAAAACCGCCAGCGTTATACGCAAAGATTCCCATTACATTTTTTATTATTTTTATCTCAAAAACTCAGCTTATGACCCATCATTGGAACGAGCTCTCAGAGCTCGTTCCAATGATGGGCCATAAACTATGTTTTTAGGCAACATTTTTTTTAGTTATTCGAGAAACTTTGCAATTGTCGTCTGCTCTTTGGATCCGATAAAGGGGTAGATTGAAATAAAATATGGCCCAGTCAGCGTTCTATTATCTCCTGCAGCAGTACCAGAATCTCGTGTCACTTTACAGGTGAACAAGTTAAGTACCCGGAAAAAGGTGTTCTATACATACATTGGGACATTGTGTTTGATACTTTCTCTGAGAAAGAGACGAAATTATGTCCCTTGTTTTTTTCTACATCTCCGTCGTGGCTGGCAAAAAGAAGGTCAACCGAAAATATGTCGCCAGTCTATTTCTTCACGACACCAGGTATACGTGTTGCACAATTTTGTCAGTCTGTCGTTTGCACATGTTGGGGTATTAATTTACTGTTTGACATAGAAGCCTGTTTTTTGGTCTTCTAAAAATTGAAATGTGCTGAAAGTGTATATTTGGGCAGATGCAGCAGAAAACGAATTAGTGTGGGGTTGGTGGGTTTGGTAGGGGGTGTACAAATATCCAAGATAACCAGATCTGTGATGGTTAGGCCAGCTCTTCTTCTTCAGCTATCTTCCGACACGAAAGATATATATATATCGGCGCCTGAGTGCTAGAATGTTCTATGCCCCCTGTGGAACTATATATCATTTCCCCTATGGGACATAGGACATTCTAGCACTCAGGTGACAATATGTAGCCTTCGGTTGAAGAAATAGACCGAAGCACCTGATGGTAGATTTTATCAGCCAAATGCAACTAAATATGTTTGCAATTTCAGATAAAGTATTTACAGGAATCGGGGGTCTAACTATGGGGGTGTAGGAGTGGGGCACCCCGCCCTCAATTATTGTCCAGCCTGGACATTTTCGTCGGGATTAGGGTCTAAAATATCAGTTATCAATTGTGTACTGTCTAAAAACACAATACTTGATACTTCCGATGCTACTGAATGCCGAACACAACCGAACATAGCCGAACACAAATAAAATGATGGGCATAGTGTCAACTAAAGTTGATTTTTTGGTAAATTGTGCGACTGGATGCTTTGACCCTGTTGCGACGCTAATTCGATTGTTTTCATCTTAATCTGTTACCGAGAGTTGTGAAAGCTACTAAACACCGACAGGGGCGGCGGAACGATTTTCAAAGTGGGTGGGCTGGATTGGGCGATGGATGGTCGTCTGTATGAAAAGGTTAAATTCCAGGGTCCCAACTGCCCCCCCCCCCCCCCCCCCCCCCATTCCCATGCATCTGAACAGATATTTTCAGATTTTTCAGGAGATATATTTCAAAGATTTCACACTTTGAGAGCCGTTAAAAAACGTCTGAGAAGCATACAGGTGAGGTCTATTTATCAGCTTTGGAGACCTCACCTGTACGCTTTACTGGACGTTTACAGCAATTATACTGTCTGTGGATTATCTTGTCAGGAGGTGGATTTGATACTTGCATGTCTGTAAGATTACGATCTACTTCAGTTAACCGATGTATTAACAGACTGTATACATTTTAGCGTTTGCTGCCACATACTGCAAAAAATGATCCAAATACATCGAAACTGAACCAGAACGAGAGAAACATAACTGGCGAAAATATGGGGAGGCTCTGGATCCGCCTCTTGTTTCACCAGTGAATGGTTGTGTTAAAATATATACATACAAAAAAAACATGGCCCGGCAAAAAAAGTGATCGGGCTACAGCCCCCCCCCCCCCCGGTTCCGCCCCTGGGGTCGACCACAAGAATCTTACCGGACTCTTGAGCCCAACAGTTGAAAAAAACGTTAATAAAATCACTTGGAGTGAACAGATGAACGTCAAAATTGAAATTTTTAATATTTATTCCCTAGTCTACCAATATACCTACTTTATTTGACACTTGTGAGCTGGCTAATATTCTGGCTACATCATCAAGGCATGCCTTGATGATGTAGTTGGAATATTAGTCAGTGGGGACTTGAGCCCTCGCAGTAGGGACAAATCAGGTTTACACTCCCCTTCCCCAATCAGTCGTCTTGGCGACAGGGATGCCTTATCCTTATTTTGAAACACCGACATGCTTTCATATTTTAAACTCAATCGAATCATAACGTTATTGTGTGTGGAAATGTGTGAGACCGTAACTCTTGTGCCCCTTGCCTCTATCCCCACCACCGCCACCAGTTCTGCTGCCTCTGCATTTGGGATTCAATAAATTATTTCTTTGGCGATTACAAATATGAGATAATGCTTTTGAATTACTTTTTGTAATTTACTGTAGGTGTCAACTGACACTCTTCAGATAACTGTAAATAAAATAATTCTCTTGGACGCAGTACAATGAGAAGTGGGGTTGCCTTTGTAATGGGCAGGTGTAACGTTTAAAAAAAACTGGTTCTGTGAATTTAACGTTACAATAATTTAACCCTTTACCCAACGAATCGGCCACATCCGCCCGCGTAATATGCAAATTTAGTAGTCGAAAAAATATTATTTTTCAAAAATATTTCAACAAAACCATATCGTGTGACCCCTCGTTGGAACGAGCTCGATGAGCTCGTTCCAACGAGGGGCCACATGATATGGTTTTGTTGAAATTTTTTGAAAAATTTAAAAAACTTATATTTAAAATAATAAATTTTCATATCGTCTGTGTTGGGTAAAGGGTTATATTATCGCTATGAGTCAGTATGGCAATAATTTAAAAAAAAAAAATTGAAACAGCTCTGTAGCAAACGGACAGACTGACCCGACAACATAATGCCGCTAACCAAAAGAGATACTGGACGCAGCTACGGACATGTCGGTATAACCACAAACCGTGCAAATCGAGTAACACTTCCGGAAACCCGTTATTGTTGGAATTATGAAACATATCTTGAGCAAGGAAGGAAATGTTTTAGTGTAGGAACAAATGAATGGTCTTTAGCTCTTTACCTAACACCAGAAGAAGAAATTTGCAACCCATTTCCTGAATAAGGCCTAAAAAAGTTAAAAATCTGTTTCTCAGGCCTTCCCGCATGGCCCATTTTTGCTGCCGCATGCTCTCTTTTTATAACCAAAGCAAACTTAAAAAAATAAAAATTAAATGGTTTATGTCTGATATTTTACCCAAGTTAATAAAATTGATAACTTTCTCCTTTGACTGCAACAAGGCTTTGCAATGCTTTAGCATTGCAAAGCCTTCCCATTGCAAAGCCTTCCCACACTCAAGGGACGAAATACACCACCACCCATGCTAATCTGTAGATTATGAAGCCTAAAACAATCGAAGAACATGAACGTTTGATGGCAAAGAAATAATTACAAAAAGAAAAAAACTCCCGCCCGCCCGCCCGCTTGCAATTTAACCAAAAAGAAATAGCCTGAGAAACAGAAGATCTACTTTGTGGGCCTAACTGAAAATTTTAGTTTTTTGCCTCAGAAACATAGCTTATGGCCCACGTTGGAACATGCTCGCACCAATGATGGGACATAGCTATGTTTTGGACGCAAAAGTTGAAAAAATAATGAAATTAACTTGAAGGCAAATTTTCAACCCATCCGTATTACAGCCCTACAAACAAAACTGACATCAGTGAAGGTTGGGTTAAATCTCTTATATGCAGCCTTCATTGGGAAATTACCTGGTTCATAAGTCCATTAACCCTTTCAACACTAGCGCCCTGGAAGGTATCATTTCAGTCAATACTGAAAAGAGCGAAACCATCCTGTTTTGTTGAGCTGTTGAATTAAATTATTACCGAGCCTCGCTTCAATTTTTTTGTTCTTTATATCGCCTGGTCGTCCACTACCAATTTTTTCTTCACACAAACATTTTTGCATCGAGTTTGGAAGGGTTTAAATTTGAATATCGTCAAAATTTTTTTTAATTTTCCTATATTTTTTCTTTCTATGATAGATCATTTGACCTTTTTATATGCCCGTTTGAAAAACGGGACGTATTATGTGAATGTTCTCGCCATCTGTCTGTCTGTCCGCCCGTCCGTGGACACATTTCGTTTCCGCACGATAACTTTAGTTGTAATGGTTTGAGTTAAATTTGGCACGTGGATTTAGTACAGTAGAATCCTCTTAATTGAATATCCATATTGCCAGTGAAAATTATTCAGTTAACAGGAGTATACATTTAACAGAGATTTGGTCAGTTTCCTGTGTTCTGGAGGTAAACTGAGCATTTATTCTATTATATCTTGTTGACAGAGCTCATAGAGCTCTGTCAAACAAGCTATAATAGAATAAATGTCTGTATTGGACGTAGTGAAGCCAAAAAGGTTGATAAATAAGAGGAATTTGGTGCGTATCACAGTAATTTTTTTCGACATATTACAAAAATTTATTTTCAATTAACAGGAGTTTACTCTACAACCCATATGCAATTAACAGATCAAATGTGTACTGAAGGTATGGTAAATGGTTTTGTATTTGAAAATTATATTCAATTAACAGGGATATACAATTAAGATATATCCAATTAAGTGGGCTCCACTGTATAACAAAATACAGGATGGGTTCGGTTTCCGTTTCTAGCGGCCCATTTGCAGAAGAGTTATGGCCCTTTATTTATGGGAATTTAGCCCAAGTTTTCGTTCATTTTTTTTTATCCATGATTTATTATCGAAAAATCTTTCGAAGCTTTAAATCAGAAGTTTTCGTGTATCAGTCTGAAAGTTTTCTCTATTTTTTATTTTAATTTCTTCATATTTTTTTAGAATTATCATGTCAGGACACAGACAGTCGTAGAATTGCACTGAAAATAATCTTGAAACATCCATTCTTTATCTCACAGGCTTGGAATTTATCAAAGAAAATCAGTATTTTCACTTACAGTCTTACCCAAAATACATGGACCCCGATTTATCAACCCATCAATGTACGCCAAAATTGTCAATCATTCTTTTTTATTTCTTCTTGGAACTTTTGCTTATGATCGTTAGCTTTGGGTTGGAAAGGGGGAAATGGCTTATTTTTAATTATTTTTTTAAAAATATTTCATGTGGGTCCAAGTGAATTCAAAACTTAAATCGTGTTAGGTAAAGAGCTAATGGTATATTGGTATATCATTTTTCTTTTAAGATATATCAATACAAAATATTTTGCATCTTGTGTAGACCACGATTGCAGTAAAGGAATGAAGAACTTCATAAAATGGCTTGTGACAGTTCATGTGAAATCATCACGCACAGTTTCGTGATTATACCAACAACACTGGTTACCTACAACGCTTTCTGAGACCAACCAATATACTTTGGGATTTGTGGGCAGAAACAAAATGTAGACTAAGAACTTGTTTGTGTCTGTTTAGGCAATGGGCATTAGGCGATGCGAGCAATGCGATAAGTAAAGTTTTAATTAAGGATTTTTCTTCCAATTTTGATACTTCGACACTCGGCAATGTCTGTATTTGGGCATTAACCCTTTACCTAACATGAAAAGCAGACGGCACTTGCATTGCAAACAAAATTCTTGAATAACTAATATTTTCATTTTTTTGTCTGAAAAACATAGGTTATGACCCCTCGTTGGAACGAGCTCGATGAGCTCGTTCCAACAAGGGGTCATAACCTATGTTTTTGAGACAAAAAATGAAAAAATAATGAAAATTAATTGGCACTTTTTAGAATAGCGCTGGCCGTTTTTTTTTTTGTCGTTACGTTGGATAAAGGGTTAATGCTAAAGAAACAAATATGTTTTCAACGCCAATGTGCATGTAGACACAAAAGCACTGATAAAAATGTTGACACAATATTTGTTGCGAAAAAATTATAAACCGGAAAATGTGACCAAAGGTGTGGGGATCCAATACAACTCATTAACTTGTCTTGTCAGTAGTTAATAAAGTTATCAGAAAGGGAGGTTTGTGGGGATCTCGTACATACAAGTAGTGTAGTAGGGCATGATATTGCCCTTTGTATATTCATATATTTTGGGATAATACATGGTGCACTGGGACACTCTTTGATTAGGCTCTGTCCTTTGCATAACACTCGTTTCCTTCCACCTGAGGTAACTGGAATTGGAAGGTATTAGCTTGGGCGTAGCCAGGCCCAGCTGATGGAGCGTCTGTGTGGAAAGGGGGGGGGGGGGGGGGGGAGGGCTGTCCCAAAGGAGCATTACATCGAATCAAACTTCCGGATCAAGCTATGATATTCTTGGCCACTGGATCCGCATTCACAAAATGTAAATTTTGTGTGTTCGATTAATGGGATATTAAATAATGGGTAACATGAATTCTAGGTGTTTTTGCGCTATTTTTCAGAGCCAGTTTTAGCATACCAAATTTGTGTGGACTACATTTCAATTATGTGTTGCTTCCAGCGAAATGTGACATTGATGAATAGTTCTCAAGAGTTTTTTTGCATCAGTGTACCAGTTTAAGTCCGTCAACAGTTCTTGTGTGTCTCATTGGCCCAGTAGGAGAGGGTTTCGCTTTCCCAAACCTATCAAAAATGAAAGACTGTAAGTGTGTTTTGGGGCGTTCAAACCCTTTTACCCCCAGAGACCACGACCCCGATTCATGATCGATGTTCTCGTTTATTACCGATAGTGTGCTAGAATAATTTTGGTTGTTGGAATTGGTTTACAAGAGTTTGCCTTGTATCAATTTATTGGACAGAGCCTGTGAAAGGCACTCTCCTATACATTGTGGCAGGAAAACCCATATGAACACATTTTTTTTTACTTCGAAGAAAATTTGAGAAACATCCATACAATAATTATAAAGCCTTATATTTGAGGCACCAGCAATTTTCATTCTCTCCAAAATGGGCTTCCATCACCCAATCAGTTAACTGGTAGAGTGCTACAGTTTACTTGAACACAGAATTTATTTTATCATATATTGCTCGGTTATATTTGATTGGATAGTGCCAAAAGGCGCTATCCAATCAAATGTAACAGAGCAACGTGTCGCTAACAAAATAAGATTCTTGCTTGGTCAAAATGAAACCCCCACTTACAGAGTGCAGATATTATCGTCACCATCTCGTAAAACCAAAATATGGGCTTCCAACGCTCTACCAGTTAATGGAGGGGTACAACCCTCATATCGTGACACCCCTAGAGGGATATGATAATTGTATCGATTTTGGGTCACCATTAACTATACGGATGTTTCACTGAACTGCCACACTTTACTCGTTTCCCCACTCTCACCAGCATGAAGTAGGATTGGTTTGGGAATTTTGGGAGTACGTTCTTCAGATGAGGACCTCCACTTTTTACTGAAAGGCGATTTGGATCTTGCTCTCTCGTCGCTGTCTTTCTGTGACTTTAGATCCTGCAAATGGAAAAAAAAATTAAACATGGTACAAAGCCGATTTGTCAGACAGTATACATTTCATCAAAAGACAAAGTTCCACGTCCCGAGATAGTATAGGAAGGTTGAGTGTCCTTAACTGGTAGAGTGCGGACTTATTTTTAGTTGTCAAAATTTGTTCACATGTTTTTGCCTTGTTACAATTTATGGGAGAGTGCCTATAGGCACTCTCCCATAAATTGTAACAAGAAAATTCATGTAGACTAAATAATTTAGATTCAAAGATAATACGAAGGACATCCACACAGTTTGAAGCCTTTGAGTAGAATTACCTGCTCTTTAGAGTGAAGCCCAAATATAGGCTTCCGACACTCACCGAATTAAGAGATATATGTCTATATTTTTATTGCCTTACTCGAGGCTGCGTTTGCCCCAAAGGCACTCTCCCATAAATTACAACAAGGCAAATTATACAGCTGAAATAATTTCACTTCACCGATAATAGAAAGCATACCCACAGAGTATGAAGCCTTTGAATTGTTGTACCTGCACTTCAGAAAAAAGCCCAAATATGCGCTTCCTCCCCGCGGGAACCCCGGGAAGTGAAGCAGTGCCTGTTCACTGCGGAAAATATGCTCTGTTTTACTGGTAAAATAGGACCCAGTCACCAGTGCTTGGGAGGTGCAAATCCTCTCTAAAATGGGCAACATGGCTTATTAACGCTCACCCCTGGTCTTGAGTTGATACTCACGTTGTGGTCTTGATTAGCCATTGTGCAAAAATATGTGACCTTAAACACTAATAAATAAATAAATATAAATAAATAAATAAATAAATAAATAAATAAATACATAATATGCGCTTCCAGCACTCTACCAGTTAATTATAAACTCCTGTAAATTGACGAAACTCGCTATTCAATTAACAGGGTTCCACTGTACCACTAAAAATCAAACCCAAGATCTGTTTCTTCTACAACTGAATTTTCACTGTACTTCCCTAAAAATGCAAAATAAATACTCCCATTTACTGAATACAATATTTTGTTGGACGATTCCAACTAGGAGCTCGGGGTTGAAAGAGTTAAAAGAGGCAAAATGCACGCATTTCCACTTGAAGCTCTTGTCAACCACAGCAGAGATGGAAAATATACCGAAAAACCGAACCGATACCGATATCACGGGGATACCGAAAAAACGAACCGAACCAATCGTTGAATACCGAAACCGTCTGAATTTTCAAATATTCCTACACTCGCCATTTATAAGTCCCTGTTGAGGCTTGATAACAGTTGAAAGGTTCGTGTTCATGACAGAAGCGACTGATTTTCTTTTCAATTTCGTTAACCCTAAATGGACTTGGCAACTGTGCTAAATTCCCACTAGACTGCAACCTGTACATGTCCAGTTGCTTAGCAACGATTTTTTTGCCTGTTAAGGCAGCCAAGACCTGACTAAAAATCACTCCCCAAGTGTTTTGTCGATTGTTAGCAGGACCTCCTGAAGATGGACAGGGCACATGCTCTGAGATCGCAAAAACCTGAAATAGATCTTTAAACATTTAAGGTGTCTAGAACAAGTCACAAAATTACTGTAGATATGATTTGTGGTCGTAAAAGAATGCCACTGTTGATCTCACTGGCAGTGCCATTTATAGCGTTGTGGCAGAATGATACTACAACTTATTCTGTTTTTCCTGATGTCAATTCCTCTTTAGTACTATCAGCAAACCTAAGTTAAGCTAGACACCGAATACCGAACCGATACGTAGGTATGAGCCCCCAAAATACTGAAACCGATAACGAACTCAAAACAGAGATGTGGCGACGGGGAGGGGGGGGGGAAGGGGTGGGGGGTACTGCCCCCTCCCCCCAGCTGAGAGTATTTTTTTCAATAGTTGGAAATTCCGGGGTCAAAAGTCAAATAGTTGGAAATTCAATAAATTAACATTGTTCATGAAAAACATTAAAATTCCAACTACTGATGAGAAATTTTGATCTTTTATTTTCAACTGGAAACTTGAGTTTCAAATTTCCTACTCTAAAATTGACATGGCCTCAAAATTTCGACTCTGACATCAATCCGGTAAATTTTCTGACTCAGACACATTATAAATGATGCTTTTTCCGTTTCAGGACTAGTGAAAATTTTCAGAAGGGTTCATAAGCATGCCACCAAAAAATAAAATACAAATAGAGTGTCTGGAGTGTGAGGCGGTGTTCAACCAATACTACAGGAAAACACACAGCTAAAAACAACACTCATATTTGCTAAAAGCGCACAGGGTAGTCACCCAGCGCTGCAATGCAACCACCTGTCGAAACCACTCACAGTTGGAATTTACACCGGTGGCACCCTCCCCCTCCCCCCCCCCCCCCCCCCAGCTGAAACCCTCTAGTCACATCCCTGACTCAAAACTCCAATACCACCCAGCTCTCAACCACAGCCTCTCGTTGCATTGACAGAATTTAATATATCTGATAAAAATATAACTGTCTTTCAGTGTAGATATTTGATCTTATGTTATATCAAACATGCGTGTAACGTTTTTTATTATGTTCGATGCGTGGGGGGCACGATGCCGCCGTGTACTAAGGCGTACTGCACGTCAATGGTGCGCATGTCTCCAACCAATCTAACGCGAGTTACGATGTTGGGGAGCTGGCAGCTGCTCGTCGTTGCTCGGTGGTTCTCTCCGGGTACTCCGGCTTCCTCCACCCGTAAAACTGTCACGGTCATGATTAGCCATTGTGCATAAATATGTGACCTTAAACATCAATGAATAAATATAAATTATGTTAGATCTTGGAATCAACCAATCAGCGTGGATAAATGGTGGAGGCCCATGAAGCCATATCAGGTCGATGATCACGTCATCGGTGACCCATATGAAATCAATATTAGGTATATGTCCACCATATTTTTTTAGAAACAAAATACAACCGCCTGGTCTCAAAAATGGCAATCTTACAGCAAATGTTCTGAATCGCCCGTTGAATGTGATTAAAGTTTCATTGAACTCACTTGAACAAAAGAAATAATCTGTTTACAATATGTGTCCCAAATTGAGAAACTTATTTCGATCGATAACCCCTTCCGATAGATCAATGTTAATCGAAACACACCCAACATTCAGAACTGTCAATCGAACCGATCGATAATCACTTCAACACGAAACGATTGCTACATAGAGTTACTCCCCTTACACTGTAAACTTACATCTGCTTGTTTTCATTTCCACAAGTACAATACACCAACAAATAAATTACCGGGCCGATTAATTAAAGGGATATGATGGATTTTGTCCGCTGACATAAAAAATATGTCACGGGATGTTTAGTGGTCGGATATGGTGTCATGTGAGGCGATGTGAGATCAACATTAGGCGAGGCAGTGATCTCACTTCGCCTCACATGACACCATATCCGACCACTAAACATCCCGTAACTAAAAATATGCGACAAAGTTATAATCCATCACTATATTTTAGCCTGTAATTTTAGACGTTGGTGGTGCAAGAGCCTAACCGGGGCCTTCGTCTGTGTGTTCGCAGACTTGCTTTTCAATGCAACACGGCCCGAAAATATTGATATCTCGTACACATCTAGGGAGGTTATTCAAACTTTTGATGCTGACATGTGCACATCAAGGGAGGTTATTCAATCATTGAGATGAACGAAATGGTTACAATAGGCTAATTCTTTTTCATGAGCGATAGTCCCGATCTTTTTTTTCCATCTCACCATCTCTTCAAGCTCGCCTGGTAGAAGATTACCTTGTATCCAATAAGTATATTATCTCATTAAAATAACTGCCTCCACCCCAATATTAAATGCCATATGTTTCCCGCGGGAACCCCGGGAACCCCGGTAAGTGAGTCAGTGCCTGTTCACTGCGGTAAACAGGCTCTGTTTTACTGGTAAAATAGGTCTCAGTCACCAATGCGTGGGAGGTACAAACCCTCTCTAAAATGGGCAACATGGCTTATTAACACTCTCCCCTGGTCTTGAGTTGATACTCATGTTGTGGTCATGATTAGCCATTGTGCAAAAATATATGACCTTAAACACCAATAAATAAATATATAAATAATAATGCCATTTGATTTGTGCCTTCAAATTTTGTGCCTTTTCCAACCATCGCCAGATTTCGAATGGTATTTAACCTTGATTTTGAGGTTGTTGCCATTTTGAGAGTATAGTCATGTCCGATATTGCGTATCTATTTGAAAATAAACACTTTAACCCTTTACCCAACGCAGACGATATCATAATTTATTATTTTAAATATCATTTTTTTTTTAATTTTCCAAAAATTTCAACAAAACCATATCATGTGACCCCTCATTGGAACGAGCTCGTTCCAAAGAGGGGTCACATGATATGGTTTTGTTGAAATTTTTTTAAAAATAATATTTTTTCAGCTGCTGAATTTGCATATTACGCGGGCGGATGCGGCCGATTCGTTGGGTAAACGGTTAAATTTGCA
The DNA here is from genome assembly GCA_031216915.1 of Pictodentalium vernedei. NCBI lineage: Eukaryota > Metazoa > Mollusca > Scaphopoda > Dentaliida > Dentaliidae > Pictodentalium > Pictodentalium vernedei. The sequence continues at coordinate 47,980,022 of CM062293.1, read as the reverse complement.
TTTATATATCCAAGTGACCTGTACATTGCACAAATCAAGAGTTCAAAACCACTCGGGGCGCTTTTGCCTGCATATTGGCTATTGTATCTAAATGGGAATAACAGATGTAATGCTGCATGACACTGTCTTTGGATGGGAACTGCCATACCGAAAGATTGTCATGCTGTATTATTTATTTATTTATTTATTTATTTATTTATTTATTTATTTATTTATTTATTTATTGGTGTTTAAGGTCACATGCATGTGCACAATGCCTAATCATGACCGTGACAGTTTTACGGGTGGAGGAAGCCGGAGTACCCGGAAAGAACCACCGAGCAACGACGAGCAGCTGCCAGCTCCCCAACATCGTTATTCCGCTCTGAAGCACAAGCAGGGTTAAATTGGTTGAATGCGCACCATCGACGTGCAGTACGCCTTAGTACACGGCGTCATCATGCCCCATGTGGACCATCGGGGTTAAGTGCCTTGCCCAAGTACACAACGCGGGAGTCCGAATCGACCGCTCAGACGGTTACCCATCCGAGTACTAACCGGGCTCGACGTTGCTTAACTTCGGTGATCTGACGAGAACCGGTTACACCAACACCACCGCGCCCCCATCATGCTACATTAAAATTCCTGCACCATAACTAAAGCGCCTGACTGAGAAGACCCGGGGACAATGACACCATGAATGTCGGAAAAGCAATCACGAACCATGCCACATCTAATCCCAAACAGCAGATTTTTTTTTTAAAAAAAGGTTGGAAAACTATTAACCCCTTACCTAACACGAAAGACAGACGACACTTGCACACCAAAATTCTGAAATAATCCTTTTTTCATTTTTTTTGCTCCAAAACAACGAGCTCGTTCCAATAATGGGTCATAAGCTATATTTTTGAGACAAAAATGAAAAAATAATGAAAATTGAATAACGCTGACCGGTTTTGGTCGTTCCGATTGATGGAGGGTTAAACCAATAGATTAGGAGAGTAAAACTGACATGTTTGCTAGTGTCGGGGAAAGACTGAGGTGAGCAACCTGGAAATAATTGTTTATATTATGATATTCTCCAATTGAACAAGACTAGTTCTGCAATACACTGCTGATCACTGCACCCCACAGCCAAAAATGATCATTATAAAGTAGATCACGGTTTTGGTTAAGTTGGTAGACGAGGACCATGGGCAAGTGGAAGAAGAATGTAGAAATTATCTCGAAACTTGCGTGAAGGGGGAGGGAACGGCCGCACACTGATTTTATCAGTGGGGGCCAATATGCCTTTTGGGATAATAATAATAATAACAATAAAAATAACAATTATAATAATTTTAAAGCCTAGAATCCACACACGGTGCTCAATGGCTGTACAATAATTGCATACATACACATACACACATACACATAGATTCTCTCACTGATACATTGATACAGGGATCACTATTATCATTTATTGGTGCCCAACGCAACATCAGCAACCGAGGATGGTAGGAATACAATACATAAAGCTGTGTATGAGATTCGCGGACCTCTACATTCATAAAAATGCTTGTTTTTTCACCATTTTTTTTTTTTTTTTTGCTCCTCCATTTTTAATAAATTTTTCCATTATGCCGAAGCGATGTTTCGCTCCAATGGGGACATTTGTTAAATTGGAGCCAAAATTGTACGTTTGTCTCGACTAGAGACAAATCAAATTAGGAAATCTTTTGTCACGTCCCTAGTTTTAGTGGCGAGTCCCTGGACTCCCTTAATGCCAATTCTAATAACACTGCAATGGCGGGTTGATAAAGATAGTGCTGTCCAAAATGCTCTCTCTCTCTCTCTCTCTCTCTCTCTCTCTCTCTCTCTCTCTCTGTCTCCTCTGTCTATCCCTCAGTCCCGCTCTCTGCCTCCCCGTCTCCTCTTTCTGTGTCTATGTCTCTGTTTCTCTGTCTCTGTTTGTCTCTACGTGTTTGCCTCTCTGTCTCTCTCTCTCTCTCCCTCTCATCTCTTTCGGAAAAAATGGAGGTGGAGATGCACGTTCCTACGTCCCTGGATTGGAATATACACTCTTGGTGTTTTTAACCCTTTACCCAACGTAACGTCCAAACCGGCTAGCGCTATTCACAAAAATCGCCAATTAATTTTAATTATTTTTTTCATTTTTTGTCTCAAAAACATAGGTTATGACCCCTCTCCAATGAGGGGTCATAATCTATGTTTTTGAGACACAAAATGAAAACATTATTTATTCGAGAATTTTGTTTGCAAGTGTCGTCTGCTTTTCATGTTAGGTAAAGGGTTAAGGTTCAATAATTGAGTGGAACAAAGAATCGGCCGCCTTGTTTCTTTTGGGTGAACGAGAGGCAAACGATACGATCGTTTGGCCAATGTGTACATGCCTGTTAAATATATACGAACCTTCCTGCTTGGTCTCTCTTCCACGGAAAAATCACCTTCCCTGTCAGGATCGGATAAATCTAATGAACGGAATGGTTGGAATTCGGGTTGCACATTTGCCGGATAAATATCGGAAGATTCGGAAGTGGCCGGTGTTGTTGACGACGATGAAGGCCGCGGCCGTTTTTGTGACTTTCCGTCAATGTTCTTTTTAAACACTGGTCTGAACTTTCGTTTCACTAACGACAGAATGTCACTTGCCGTAGTTCCCGATGGAGCTCCGGCGGGCATTATAACTTGAACACCAACTTTTGCCACGGTGCTTCCGATTAATGAACTATCTAAACTTTTGGATTTTTTGAAAAGTCGTCTTTTGTCCTTAGCACTTGACGGAGATGTCGCTTCTTGCATGGGCGCACTCGTATCTGTACACGGTTCCTCAGAACTCATATTGATAATATTAATAGTTTCATAGGGATTTTCCTCAGAAGGTGTGGTCGATTGGGAATGGATGCGTTCCGGTTGAGCAAATGTCATCCGCGTGTTTATCAGACGCATTTCCTCATCAACTAAAGTCTTCACTTCATCGGCATTTACAGAACCTATTTTTGTGGGAGATGCCTTCCGATGAGGCCAGGACAAATATTCCCAATTTCCGGAATTAAATCTGCCATATTCGTCTTTGAAAAAGCGTCGACGAGCACTTTTCGGAGAAGCCCTATCTAAGCTACCATAACCTAATAAATGTACATTCACATCACCGTTACCTGTTGGCGTACCGCCAACCGAAGGACTTTCGCTTGGAACACGATATTTAGATACATAATACGGCAAAGATGCATGATCAATAGATGCACTTTTAGTTAAAAGTGTGGGCCGCTTTGCAGTTGTGCTAGGCGAAACAGTTGTTTTGGAATCCATTTGAGAGGCCTTGGTTGATTGAGAAGCTTGCGTTGGTATTCCGTTAACGTTACATGTGGTAACAGCATGACCATTGTGATGTTTGCAAAGGTTTCTCTTGATCACCGTTTCTTCTATTTGATCTTCGTCTTTCAGCGCATCCAGCTCTGAACTTGACAAACTCCTGAAAAGGAAATTGAACCCCAATAAGTTGATTATCCCTTTGAACCTCGGTGGTGTCTCCCATGTCAGTTCAATGGCAGCAATTGGAAGAGTCCATTATTTGAGGGTAGCTCAATTAATATGTTCAACGCGCAGCCTTACGCTGCCGAAAGGGACTACTGACACCTATTTTATAATGATTATCTGTACGTTCTGGCATGCGCAGATCAAACCTACCATCTGATTAATTGTTGGAAAGGGCTCAGAGAGCCCTTTCCAACAATTAATCAGATGACAGAGTTTCAAGTATGTCATAAATTTTATTAAACTTCCTCGTATACAGGCGTACATAGAGGTCCTCCATATATGGATAAAGTGGGCGTGGCAGTAAAAAGGTTAAGGCTGCACTTTGAAAATATTGATTGGTCTACCCCAAATATTCACGTTGCAGACATCCTACGTATTGAAATTATGACGTATCATGTTCCTAGACCGAAAAGTGGCCTCTCTGTTTCAAAGGCTTATATCGCAACGTATTTGGGCCGGGCACTGTGGAGGCTGCCTGAATTAAATTGTTTACACTAGAGCCCAGCACTCACTCGTCGTATTAGCAGAATTTAATATATTCAATAAAATATATATATATTGTACTTTCATCAGCATAAAAAAAACACGTCATGGCTGACAATTTCCGCCATTGGAAGACATTCACGGGAAAGTTAGCTCCCCTTAAATTTCTAAAACTGTCGGTAAATTCAACACAAAGGGGTATGGGAATTTCATATAAAGATTGAAATTTCGAAATGTACGCGATCTGCATCATCGATGTGCCCATCATTTCACAAACTTTTTGGAGAGCAGTATACTAATACAGAAGCTGGATTTTTACAATTCTTTTTCCTCATCAATTTGAACGTTTTACTTTTATTCTCTGCTGAAACCCCCTTTGAAAATAAGAAAACGGCGTTTTCACCATCTGTTGATGTTCGTAACTTTTTCCTGTTCATTATATCAACAGTGTGCGCGTCGTGACATATAATACAGACACTGTCCATTCCATTATTATAAAAGTCTAGGAGGTGAGATTTGCTAGCAAACTTGCAAATTACTGTACAAACACTTTCGCTAAACAAAGAGCCAAGGTGGACGCTTTAGTGTTGTTGGTAGGTGTGATACTGGTAGATTACCTTCACGGCGGATTATCTGTAAACTAGTTACTTCTAATCAGCTTTCCATAAAAAGCCAAGTTTCCTTTTGTTACTTTTAATAAACGAAAACAACAGACAGCTCCAAAGCTGTCTGTTGTTTTCGTTTATTAAAAGTATGAAACGAAACCTGGCTTTATTTTCTACTGCATGATATCATAGGACCTAGGTGTTTTCTCAATAATTACTTGCGTCCTAACTGCACCTATCTCGCGTGTCTAATAATTTCAAGGGAGATAACTTTATCAAAAGTCTATGTTTGGCGATATAAGTCAGGGAAGTGTTGGTATGATATTTTTATTGAATATATTAACCCTTTCAAATCGGTGTGCATAAATTTTTGCGTGAAGAAAAAACATGGTAGTGGAAAAGCAGACGATATAAAGAGCAAACACCTGAAGCGAGGCTCGGTGATAATTTAATCCGACAGCTCGACAGAGTTGTTGCCAAGATGGTTTCGCCCATTTCGCCGTTGACAGTATTCACTGAAATGATACCTTCCAGGGCGCCAGTGTTGAAGGTGTTAAAGTCTACTAATACGACGAGATCTTGTGCGAGAGCCTTGTGAGGTTCCGAAATACCATTTGATTTGAAATCATTCTGATGATTTGAGTTGAGCTGATTCGGGAAAAATTTCGAATCGCCTCGTGTTGATCTCTCCTTTCATCAGATTCCGGTTCTGAAACTACGTTGATCCCGATTTAATGACCCTCAAACAGACCAGTCGCGTTGAAAACAATACTTGAATGATGGAGACTGACAACATTTGCTATATTCCACCATTGTTAGAAGACATTTGACATTTTATCCCTCACTCTAGAGCATTAACCCTTTGAACCCTAGCAGTCGTTTTTCCCGCCAGCGACATGATACGTCATGACGTCAATAAATAGGATGGCTGTTCAGTAAATGTGTGGGGTAGACCATGCAATATTTTCAACGTGCAGCCCCGAGGCTGCACGTTGAAAATATTGATTTGTCTACCCCAAATAATGAGTATGGACTCTTCTAAATGCTGCCATTGAACTGGCATGGAAGATACCACTAGTGTTCAAATGGTTAATATGATATAAGAGGAACATCGAACAAGAATATATTCTTTCAAAATAATATGATGGAGGATAGTGAGGGTGTACTTAAAAAATGTAATGTTAACGTCCAGAATCCACCGCTGTGCTCTCTGACTTACATTATTACCTCGTATTACAGGTATTCACACCCTTTGTTCATTCTAGGACTTTCTCAACGGAGCATGCTGCCGGTGCCCCACAGCGGGCACCCAAAGCAAGCACCTCAACGGGTACCTAGTTTTCACCTAGGTACGGTGGGAATTGCGTAGTACTGGTGAACATTCACAGGGCTGTATTTATGAACCGATCTTCACGAAACATTTTGGATACCTTTGTTATCACCTTGGGACAAGAACCAGTGTTTTGGGGTGCGATCCGAAATTCAAATGATTGCCGGAGACCATTTGAACCAAATTTTGTTTTTGTACTGAACTTCTATATGAAAGTACTGGTTTGAATAAATTTTAGAATGAATGTTTAGTAACATGGAATACATCACATATAATACGGGTTTTTTCTCGTGCAGAAATTATGAAAATTAGATGAACTTTGATTTATTCAGTGCTACTTGTACTCAGTAACTGCATACGTCAATGCGGCTCGTGCTAGAGTCTGTATTTATGAACTGATCTTCACGAAACTTCTTGTGTACCTTGGTTATCACCTTGGGACAAGAACGAGTGTTTTGGGGTCCGCTCCGAAATTCAAGATGGCTGCCGGCTGCCATTTTGTACCGAAGTTAGGTACAATCAGTTTTTTGTACAGAACTTCTATATGAAGGTTCTAATTTCAATAAATTTTGGAATAACTGTTCAGTAATATGGAATACGTCGCATATAAAACAGGTTTTTTCTCGTATTATGCAAATTTGATGAACTTTGATTTATTCAGTGCTACTTCTTCGCAGTTAGTACACATGTCAAAACGACCCGGGCTAGAGGCTGTATTTATGAACTGATCTTCACGAAACTTCTGGGATATACCTTTGTTATCACTTTGGGACGAGAATTAGTGTTTTTGGGTGCGGTCCGAAATTTAAGATAGCCGGCGGCGGCCAGCTAGAAAAGCTTTGATTTATTCAGTGCTACTTATACACAGTAAGTGCACATTTCAATACGGCTCTGGCGAGAGGTATCTAACTGTCACTCACCTTTACAATACTTTACCTGTACATTTGTTACAGGCTACGGTCAGTATCTATGTACAGACATTTACAATACTTCACATGTACCTTTTTTACCAGATCATTACCCAAATGTGTGTCATTGATGTGTCACATACCATACATGTACATGTCTAACACAAGTTGAGCTACAGTGTCATTGGCACTTTTATTAATTATTTCGATTCAAACTTTACCTTCGAAGAATTTTAGGATCTTTCTTGTTTGCTGTGTATTTTCCAAGCGACTCCGTAGCGAGATGGATTTTTGCCATTGCCTACAAGTAAAATGTAAACACATTTGTACATTATTAATGATTTTTAAGACGTGACTTCACTAAAAAAAATTATCCCCAATGGGAAGCCAAGAGAGTGGAACAGTGCCTGCTTACTGTGGTATAGAGAGCATCTGATTTACTAATATATGTATAATAATACCAGATAACGGACTCGTGATGTATGAGACCTTATTTATTTATTTATTTATTTATTTATTTATTTATTTATTTATTTGTTGACGTGAAAATAAATGCAAGCTGAAAGATTAAAAAACCCACAATTTAAAATAATTAAATAAAAAAATTAAAATATATAAAAAAAAACTTTGATTTTCTCGATAGTGAGATAATCTGATGAGAGTTTGTCATGTGCAATCTCATAGAAGTTAAATTATAATACCGTCAACTGATAAAATAGTTAACCTAAAACTAGAAGTCCTGCCATGAAATGCACACAAATAGCACGTCGAACTGCGCGTTAATCTACGCGTTACGCCCATAATAATGCTATCAAATTCTGTACATATGGCCCGTGCACAGGCAATGTTTCAACCATTGGCCCTCCGGGTAACCCGGATGTCCTTTACATCCGGGTAATTGCGCGCAATTCCTACGCGCAATTAAGCCAAGATAAGCGCACAGTTCATGACAGGACTTTTAGTTTTAACTTATATACGTACCTGTTTTATATAATCGAGGATCATCTGAAACGAGAAATAAAGAGAATGTTTACATTAATTTAAAGAATACCATGTTTTAAAAAAATAGTAAAAATGTTGAAGGCTTTGTAACTGTTAACCGACGATATTAAATCCGAAGGTAATCGCGACGGTTCTAGAGTATTCGGGTACAGGGTTCGGAGCAAGGAAGTACAGAGAATCCACTCACCCTCCACAACCTTCCAATGTAAGTATGAATATCGATCAAGTCACTTGTCTTTTTGCTCCCAAAGACTGACTTTTTAGTGAACGAGTGTACAGTTTAAACTACTGTATAAAGGATGGAATCGGTACGTCAGATGTTATGGGTATTCACAGAGCTATTCCTCTGACTCCACAAGAGGGACTCCACGTGAGTTCAGTCTTCACCTTTGCCTTACTAGAACCTGGAGCCTCAAAAAAAACTAATGAGGATGAATTTCAAAAGTTTCTCGAAAGAGAGACCAGTTGATAGGTGAATCGGTGAATGCCATCGTATACATCTTCATTCTTGGCGACCTTCACAACGCTTCTGACCATGGATGCCATAAACATACGAAAACCAAGAGCAAAGTTTGGTGCAAGGCTTCGACTGTTGTGGAGGATTCTCCCCCCCCCCCTCTCTCTCTCTCTCTCTCTCTCTCTCTCTCTTTCGCTGCTTCCTGTGACGCCATGGGTGAAAGGTACGGACATGGGTAAAGGATATTCTTCCTTTCCGTTTCTTCTCGGGGGTTAAATTATAACTTAGCAGGCTTTTCATAAAAGTTCTGAGTGCCTTACTAACGTTCTAGTGTGTTATTGTCACCTGGTGGACTTGCGTACCTCCTTTGTCCGATAGCAAAAGGAGAAAGCGGCCTCCACTGTTTATCCCCTCTTGAACATAATCGACGTTGCTAAGATGTGGTACGCATGTTACTCAAACAAAAATTAAAGTACAGGGAGGAATGAAAATACCATAAAAATCATGATACATGCGCAGATGCAGGTTGCGACTAATGCAGTCTAGTTGGCAAAGAAACTAGCGAATGTGACATTGACCTACCTCATATATATAGAATATACCCATAGTAGCTTGGTGTACCAAATGTTCACCACGAGTGGTGAAGTGGTGTTAACCGCGAGCCTACGGCGCGCGGTTAACACCACATCACCTCGAGTGGTGAACACTTGGTACACAAAGGTACTTTGGGTATATTTTATTTATACCATGATCGTCAGATTATTAAGAGTCGCTATTATTTTTTCTCGATTTTACCTAACAGCAGCCGTACGAATTTGTTTATTGTTTACATGAGGATCGGTGGGCGGTACTTTCGCTGTCAGTTTGATCACCAAAACGAAATAAAAAAAGAAATAGGACGTTTTTTTCGTTTTAATAACATAATAACATGCTATTTCGAGTTCTGGATGCTTTATTATCATGAGACAATACATGTTTGTTAATTTTTGGTATTTTATCGGGTGAACGCATTTAAAAACGTAATAAATAATTGCCACTTTCATTTCATTCTTCGCGAGGCGACGTGCAATAAATTTAGATAAGTGTGCATTCAGGTGGACGTCATCAAAGGTCATCTTGGATGTAGTTCCACTGTAGGAGTAAATTTTAACTACTGAAATTCCATTGCTGCCGTGTTCACCACGGTTGGTGTGTAAAGCTAAAATTTATGTCATTGACTTTTCATATATAGCAGAATAGGTAATCATGGTATAAACTTCCATAACCATTAGCATAATGGTGCAGATGTTTGTAATCATACATGTTTCAAATCCCTTGAAAACCTAAAGGTGCCTACTGCAATGCTTAAACATTGTGGGACATCTTCATACTTTCAAGGGATGATACAATAGGCCACCGCAGTCTTTCGGGATACACACATATATACACAGACTGCATATTTA